>JAQZBX010034249.1:0-25075 GCA_029593785.1 Cabassous unicinctus
TTGGCAGTCCCCGGAGATCTGAACCATGAGCAACCACCTAGATCGACGCCATCTTGGTCCCCCCAGAATGTCTTATTAACAAAGTTTCTCAAAGTGTACCTTGTAGAGTCTGCAGTGTCTAAGAAGTTGAGAGCACATATCTGACAGTACAAGCCTCCAGATCCAAGTCTTTGATTTCCAACTACATCTCCAAAGTTCGCACTTGAGTGTGGTCTCATGGCTGCCAATTAAATGGAGGCTCTTTTCTTTATGTGATTTTAGTAGTCAGACTGCCAGGAAAGGTGAAGAAATAACGATGAATTAGACTGTCCTTCAGATACTTTAGATGATTAGATCTATAGACTTAAAGAGATCTTCCTCCATTCAAACCTTTTTCTACTTTTGAATTACTTTGAAATCCTTTGAGATTTAACCTATCCCTTAAAGACCTTCTAAATCATCCAAAGGAATATGTAAAAAGACACATTTGTAAAGTTGTCACCAATATTTGAGTAATTTTATTTAAAAAATTTTTGAGAATATGGAGAAGTTCAACGGAGATTTGCAGCTGAATTAGTCACAGGTATAAAAGATCTGACACAATATTTCTCTCTATGAAGATTAGAACCAATGTTGGCTTATCTAGGATAAATTTGCAATGATTTGGTAGAGTGTACACAAAGTTTGAAAAACAATAATATAAAAGGAATGGGTAGAAAATTATAAATTATTTGCAGATTAAATGATTTTTAACAATCATGAGAGGCACCAAACAAGATATTCTAAATAAAGAAAAGGAGGAAAATGAAGTAAATATAGTCAGTATGCAAATAACAAACTATCAAAAACAAATGAACTATTTGAAAATAGTGATCGAGTTAATAAAAGTACAGTAATAGGAATGTATCAATAAACACGAATTGATTAATCTTCCTAGTTAAGTGTCTAAAACAGGAACAAAAAACCCTATGTGGCTATATGCTATTTGCCAGAACACACACAAAAAACAAAATGGATCAAAAATGCTAAATGTAAGCATATGGATAAACACATCAGGAAAAAAAAAAACAGAAGGAAAGAGTAGAACTTAGTGTGGTACTATTAACAGCAGGAAAATTATTTTTCAGTGCAGAAAATTCAAAATGAGTTTTAAAAAAGCAGATGTTGATTTTGGGAAATGATATAGTATCTGGTGAGTGTTGAAATGTCATGAAACTATATGACATTAGAGATCACATCATATTCACTAAAAGAAATTAATAATTAAATGCAGAGGTGGAAATAAATAACATAGTAATGAAAACTTTGTTGCATTGTTTTATATTTTAAAGATTCAAAAAGGATAAAAAGAGCAAAATATGTGTTAATATTTTTGGCCAACTCTTTGGATGTAAATTATATTAAATTCACACATTGGTATAAATGGAATAATTGGTTATATCCCTTAATGGGAACCAGTATTGCAAAATTATTTATGTAAGTTCAATTCTAAATAAATTGAATGACATTCTTTTCAGAAGTGACCAAAATATTTTAAACTTACTCTTAAAGTCTAATTATAAAGAGTGTATTTTTAAACAGTGCATTAAATATTATTTCATACAACTAGACATTATTAATATCATTTATATATTAAAATACTATTTAAGTTAAATATCCCACATTTCATTAAAGCACATTTAACTATTTTTATTTCTTTCATGGAAAAAACTGTAGAGAAAAAAAGTCAGCTCACACAGGAGATTTAAATGAGGACATACACTGTCTGGAATAAATTCTCGTTAAAAACTCTGTCTGGAGACCAGAAACATTGGAGTAGTGCAAAGAAATATTAAATGGACAGAAAAATGAGGCTATCAAAAGTGTGTTCAACATTTTATAGTGAATAGACAAGGCAAGATGAGATGATGATATTGATAACTTAATTGTATTCCATATGCATCCCTATAAGACATAGAAAGAGACACACACACACACAGAGAGAGAGAGAGAGAGACAGAGATAGAGATAGAGAGAGAGAGAGAGAGAGAGAGAGAGAGAGAGAGACTCCCTCAGATAAGTACCATAGTTATACCATAGTTATATAATTTTGATGAACCACTTAGATAAGGTGCCTAAGATTAAACCTGGACAATAGGTGTTTGGTATGGGATTACAGAAGGTAATGATAAAAGTTGAACTTTGAAGAAATGAAGAAATTCTCAGTAGTCACAAAAGAAAAGAAAATGGTCACCCTAAATTCATTAATTCATTTTGGGGAAGTGACTTCTTTCAACTGCAATTAAACAGTTGTAATTAAAAAAAAAAAAGAAAGAAAAGAAAAGAAAATGCACAAGAATACACAAGTTACTTTCTCCTTGAAATGAATCATTCCTGATTTACTCAAAGAAAACTTTTCAATAAAGACCTGATCAAACAATACTCCATGAATTTCTATAGAGTCTCACCTTCAAAGAAATCTGAAACATCATCTTTTGATGTATATCATATTATTAATAGTCTTAATAAGAAATACTCTCAGTAAGAGTCCCATCTCTTCTAAAAGCACAGAAAACCTTTTTTTCTCTATCATGGCATAGTCTTCCCCTACAAAATATGACCGTGACCCAGTGGAAAATGATTTCAATTAGGAAGAAGCAGTAGACATTCCCAATTTGCACCACTTTTTCTCCTTGAAACTGGGCTTCGGTGCCAAGAGATTGAGGTTTTCAGATCTATTTGATCCAGTCCCTTGTGAGAATGGGTAATTAATTATGGGGCAATTGAGCAGTTCAAACTAAACCAGGAAGAAAGGCTTTCAGAGACTAACAAGTTTTTAAGAGTGGCTCATTCATGCTTCCTCAGGGAGCTGACTGAGTAGAAATGAGCCAAGTTTCCACTCACTTGGCAATGTTTGCTAACTTTTCAATGAGTATATTCCTCAGAGACTTAATGAATGCAGAAAACTTTGGATTCCTAGGCAAATGGTAAGACCAAATGCATAATGAGTTTCAAAAACATGATCCATTCTTTGGATCATTTTATAATGCTCTCACCATAATGTGTTTAATAAATATGGAGGATTTATTGTCCAAACAGTATCCAGTTCATTGACTTCAGGCTTGTATGATGCCAGCAGGCATGGCTAAGCATGTTTGCCTCTATAGGCACAAGACGTAGTTGAAATCCATCTGACACTTCAAACTAGTGTGGGAAGGGTGTGGAATAGGGGTGGGAGTTGTTGTTTTTTTAATAAATTCTTCTTAGGGTACTATTTTATTATCTGTTCTTCCTGAGGCAGCAATTTTTCTCATTTGCTCTAAGGTCCACCATGTATTCTCTGTTCTCCTACCTGAGTGTGTGTAGGGCTTTACTCAATTTTAATCTTAAAAATCTCTGAACTTTTATTTCCAATTATTTTCAACTATGAATTATATTCTTCATTAGCCAGAAATTGCATGTAACTCCTCCTATAGTGTGTTTCTGCCCTTTTTTCTATTACGAGAAATTCAGTTCTATGACCTAATATTAATTTCCAGACATTTTGTGTTCTCTGACTACAAGTCTAGTTATTCTTTCTCCTCCTCAGTATTTGCTGGAATTTTACACCCATACCTCTTATAGATTTTGCCCATAGCCTATATTCCACTTATTTTTTTACCTCTCAAATATTTAGCAGTGAAATTATTCAGGATAAATAACTTATTCACTTTATATATATAAGAACTCAGCATTTGGGATAGAGCAGGTGGTTGGAATATTTGATGAATGTATGAATGCTTACATTTATGTAAGCAAATGTATATATACGCATATATATCTATACATCATTTTACAAATATTGGTTGTATTGTGAAAAATTTGATTTTTTACCCACAATAAAAAAAATAACTTTTGAATATTATGAATATATTATTTTACAGTACTCTACATAGTTTTCTTTGGTTGTATTTTTGCCCAAATATCACCCTAATATTAACATATTATAACATTAACATACACTTGTCCTGTTTAAGAAAAAAAAATTCTTATATATGCAGTATTAACCATACTCATTTTCATATGAGGTTTCTTTGTGCATACTGTTCCATGTTTCATTTTTAGCTTTCCTTCTACTGTTATACAGGATCTTAGATTTTCTTTTCAACCACTATCATAACCAAACATTAGCACTGTTAGTTACAAACACTATGATGTGCCTTCACCATCTCTAATCACTTCCAAAAAATAACACGCACATATTTTACCAATTCTGCCCAGATTAAACCTCAGCTTTACATTCTTTATCCTCACTGTAATTTTGAGTGAACTATATTCTAGCTATCAACTCCATGAGCTTATTCATTACAGTCCATAATAGTAAAATAATAAAATATATGCTCTTTTGTGTCTGCCTTGCTTCAATCAATATAAAGTCCTCCAGGTTCATCCATATTGTCATATGATTCATGACATTGTTTCTTATAACAGCTGAATAATATTGAATTGTATGAATATACCACAATTTGTTCATTCATTCTTCAGCTGGTGGATGCCTGGGTTGTCTCCATCTTTTTGCAATTGTGACTAATGCCTCTATGAATATCGGATGCACATGTCTGTTCATGTCACTGCTCTCAGTGTTTCTAGGTATATATCTAGTAGTGGTATCACCAGGTCATATGGCAGATCTATATTTAACTTCATTAGGAACCACCAAACAGTCCTCTAGAGTGGCTGTACCATTCTACATTCCCCCCAACAGTGAATACACATTCCTATCTCTCCACATATTCTCCAACACTTGTAATTTCCTGTCTTTTTAATAGTGGCCATTCCAGTAGGTGTGAAAGGTATCTCATTGTAGCTTTGATTTGCATTTCCCTAAAAGCTAGTGATCTTGAACATTTTTGCAAGTGTTTCTTCACCATTATTTCTTCTTTGGACAAGTGTCTAAGTTTTTGTCCATTTTTAAATTGAGTTGTTTGTCTTTTCATTGTTGAGATGTAGGATCTCTTTATATATCATGGATATTAAATACTTATTGGATATGTGGTTTCCAAATATTTTCTTCCATTGATGTGGCAATGGAATACTCTTCACAAAGTATTTGTGGGGCAAAAGTATTTAATTTTGAGGAGGTCCCATTTACCCATTTTTTTCTTTCATTATTAATGCTTTGGATATAAGGTTTGAGAGAACTCCATCTATCACAAATTCTTTAAGATGTATTCCTAAATTATCATCTAGGAATATTATGTTCCTAGTTTTTATATTTAGATCTCTGATGTATTTAAATTAATTCTTTTATAGAAAGTGAGATACGGGTTCTCTTTCAGTTTTTTTCATTATGGATATCCAGTTCTACTAGGATCTGTTCAACTAGGAAGGACTGTTTTGTACCAGTAAAGTAGACGTAGTAGGCTTCTCAAAAACTGGTTGACCATAGAAATGGGGGTCGATTTCTGAACTCTCAATTCTGTTCCACCAAAGTTTCTATCATGCAAATACAATGCTGTTTTGACCAATGTAGCTTTGTAATACTTTTCAAGGTCAGGGAGTGTGAGTCCTCCTACTCCAATCTTCTTAAGGATGATTTTGGCTCTTTTGGTCTCATTTTCCTTCCAGATAAATGTGGTAATTTCCTTTTCTATTTTTGTAACATAGACCTTTGGAATTTTGATTGGGATTGAGTTGAATCTATAAATCAGTTTGGATATGATTGACATCTTCACAATATTTAGTCTTCTAATCCATGAAAACAGAATTTATTTCCATTTGTGTATGTATTCTTTGATTTATTTTATCAGTGTTTGATAGCATTCTGAGTACACGTCCTTTACATCTCTGGTTAAACTTATTCCTAGATATTTGGCTTTTTTATTGCTATTGTAAATTGAATTTTTTTCTTGATTTCCTGCTTAGATTGTTCATTACTAGCATATAGAAGCAGTACTGACTTTTTCATGTTATCTTGTATATTCATTTTGTTAAACTCATTTATTTGCTTTAGTAGCTTTGTCATAGATATTTCAAAATTTTCTAAATATAGGACCATGTCATCTATGAATAGTGAGAGCTTTACTTCCTCTTTGCCTGTTTGGAAGGCTTTGATTTCTTCTTGTCTAATTGCTCTAGCTAGAACTTCTAGCACAATGTTAAGTAACAGTGGTGACAGTGGGTATCCTTGTCTTGTTCCTGATCTTAGAGTGAAAGCTTTCAACATTTCCCTATTGATTATGATGTGAAAAAAAGTAGACAATAAGTATTACAAACTGATTCCATCTATACAAAATATAAATACAACTAAATTACAGAGAAGGAAAATGATCAGCAGTTATGTATGGCAAGGGAAAGATAGAGAGATTGAGAGGTGACTACCAAGAGGTAGATTTTTGTTGTTTGTTATTATTATTATTGTGTAATATGAATGCTCTCATATTGATTGAAGTGATGAATGCACAACTCTGTGATTATAGCAAACACCACTGATTGGACACATTTTTATAAAATCGATAAAAACAAGTGTTGAGACCTTACATTTTGGCTGCCATTGAGCAATATTTGCAAATTGGCATTGCCTAAGTATAGGACCAGAAAAAATATTCTGAGGGAATTTTTATTTTCACACCTTCTTTTGAGGCAGATGGGAGCAATATTTGCTCCATCTATCTAAATCATTTTCTTCTCATGTTAACTAAAGTCTTTCTCATTTTTATAACTCATTTTCAATAATTATAGATTATGAAAATTTCCCCATATTGAGCCTTTTACATCCGTTGAAATATAATTTTCTTTCTGACTTCTTTCCATGTCTTTTTCTTAAAGGCATCAGTTAATACAGTCCTCTCAGAAGGGAGTTCCATCTCCACTCCATTGCACACTCACCCACTCCACCTACATTTCTCTGAGTTCAGAATTCCACATCTTACCTTTTAAATAAGGTTGTTACACAGTATTTAATTTGCTCATGTATTACTTTTAAATGTCCAAATAAATGTAATCCATCTACGAGTAAGAACCATAACTCATATAATCTATTGATACTCCCAACATGCTACCAAAGCTCAATAATTGTTGTGATGATTTCTAGAATCATTGATGTATTAAGTTACACAATTCCCACACTGAAAGTAATGAAGGTCCTCAAATAGAATATTTAAAAATCAAGGAAATAAATTAAAGGAAACCTTGAAGAAAAATTTACTCTACTTTGAAAACATGAACATTTTAATTTTCATGGTAAATATACACAGCATTTCTATACACATACACATTTATTTTATCAGTAGAACATTATGTACAATTTTGCTTTTTCCCTTGACTTTACATCACAAGTATGTATTCTTTGTGTCTAATTTGAATTTTAAAATTCATTTATTCACCTATTAGTCAGTTCTGAAAGCACAGAGATGGATGCTACCCTTCAGGATTATTCCATCCATTTACCATGCATCGTACAAGACCAAGTAAGTTATAAAGAGGCTCAGATAAAAAAAATGTGAGGTATCAGACACATGAGAGAATAAACCCAAGTCTCTAGGAAGCAATGTGGGATGAAGGAGCATAATGGGGAGATTGGTAATTTAGGAGGCCTATGAACGTGGTCGCATTTCAATTTTTGAAGGTAGTGGGAAGTGAGAAATTCTGGAGAAAGAAAATTCAATATGAATAGGGCAGAAATGGTAAAAATGTCTCATGAAAAACAAATAGCTTGCAATTCAATTTTTCTGGATTATAAGCAAAGGAAACAAATGGGATGAAATTACATGTTTTCAATTAAGAAAATAAATATATATATTTAATGCAAGCAACATTTTGAGTGAATGTCACTCAAAAAGTCTTGGGTTCTGCTTGTTGAGTATGTAAATTATACATTGTACCTCTTTTTGTCATTAATAGTGCCCTCCTTAGACAATATATTATGTGGTCACACATAAACTGATAAGAAATATATTAGTTAACTAATTTCTTAAACTTGTTTGGCTCTGAAATCCTTTCTTTTATCATTGTTAACAATAGCTGAATTCATCATTGTCCTGTAACTGAGAAGTCATCTCTTCAAAAAAGTATGTATGTTGTGCACAAATATGTACATGTGTGTGGGAACCCTCTAACCTTTACATCTAAGAAATAACTTGGAGGCCTGTTTCTCTGCCCTCACAGAATTCACCTTATCATTTCCTGCCATAAAAAGGAACTTTCCTGCTTATCTTATCTCCCGTATCTCCCACCTTATCTCCTATGTATATCACTTAATGTTTCTGTAATCTTGCTTCCCCATTATCAGCCTGGAATTCTTATGATGTGATTTACAACCCCTATACCTGCCTGCTCCCCTGCACCTGCAGCCTGGCTTTGACCGTAAGAAAATCCTGAATAAAAAGCATGCTGGGGATAAGCTCAGGAGCACAGCTTCTTCATCTGTTCTCCCCCAGATCTCTCTCAACCTCCATGTTAAGAGTAATTTCATTGTGCCGTCACGGGCTCTGCTGGACAGACCTCCACAAGACTTTGCAGGACAGATTCCTGCATATGTGTGCATGTATTTATATATGTTCAATTGTGTGCATGTGTATATTATTAGAGGACCATTCAAAGGTATCATGGTTTGCTGGTTTGTAGCAGTATGTACCCCAGAAAACATTTTCTTAAAGCTAATCCATTCATGTGGGTGTGAACCCATTTTAACTATGAAATTTGATGTGGTTACTTCAGTTAAGTGTGGCCCAGCTCAGTCAGGATGCATCTTAATCTTATTATTCGAGTCTTTTATAAGTGAGATGAAATTCAGAAAGGTGTAGAGAGAAAGCCACTAGAAGCAGAAGCTGAAATCAATGACCTTTGAGAGGTCAGGAGAAGCTGCCGTGTGCATTGTTATTTGACAGAGGACATAGGATCACTGGAAGCCAGCCCCAGGACACCAATTTTCAGGAAGAACGCATCACCTTGATCCTTGATGACACCATGGTTTGGCTTTTTTCCAAAGCTCAAAACTGTGAGGTAATAAATTCTCATTGCTTAATCAGAACCATTACATGGTATCTGTTTGAGCAGCCCAGGAATATATAACACCTGCTTCATCTCATGTAAAATTTTTCTAAATAGGCTTGGTTGTTTTTTTTTTAATCTTTAGAAAGCCTAATTTACTTATACTTTTTTAAATAATAAGAATGTACTCATCCATTATTACTTGTTTAAGCACAAAAGTCATTTTAAAATTCCATATAAAAACTGATGATTATGAATTTGAAAATATTTTCTAAATGTTTCATTCTCTGGGAAATTATGGAATACATTTGGTTCCTAAAATAGTAAATAAATATGAGTGGTTAAATCATCATGAAAGAAATTGAAGAATAATTCAAGAAATAAATCTAAAAGCACTGAATGTGGTGCCTTTTATTAAATGATCAAGAAATTAGTAAAGTTCAAATAACAGAGTGTTCTCAAATAATATAAATTTTTCCTGGGATTTGGAAGAAAGCGTCAAAGTCATTTTACAGCAGGAACATGATTCTTACCTTAATACCTAACTCTGGGAAGATTAAACTGGACACCAACTCCAAAGCTTAGAATAATGAGTTCAAACATAATTTAGTCCACTAATGCAGGAATGATAAATATAATACTAATAATGTAATCATCCTCAATACATCCCAAAAGTAATTGTGCAGAATTTAACACCAATTCTGAATTTTTAAATGATTGATAATTTTTAAAGTGATGTGGGGCATGTTCTTTAAGTTAACAATGTAATTGCACATTTAATATTAAAACCTTGGTGGAATTCCTATTTAGTGAGAAGCATTAAGAGGATGCTAGATATAATACTCCCAATATTATACAGTATTAATGGGAAATTTTATCTGAGAATCAATTCATACATTTCTAAAGGATTAAAGAGTTAAGATGAATATATATTAAAAATAAAAAGAAGTAAACATGAATATCTAAATTCTAAAGGAAGAATTATCTTATGTTTATATGAGCAAAGGAAGAAATGATAATGGAAAATGTTTGATTTGATATTATTCAGTATTATACCTAATTGTGTATAATATCACTAACAAAACCATAAACATTTAAAGGCAGGTGAGAAATTGTGCAACATATGAGCAAGCTGCATGAAAATGTATTAATGGTACATAATTTTGAATGTGTTTAGATATAACTGTATATACACACACAGACATATACACATACATATCATTGATATGGTCTTTTTTATATTCTTAAAATTACTTTTAATTAAATAAAAGTTATATAAAAAATATTGGGGATGCCTATATGCCCCACTCCCTACCCTTTCCATACTTTCTCACATTAACAACATCTTTCATTAGTATGATACACTTTTTACAAATGATGAACACATATTGGAACATTGCCAATAAGCATGGATTATACTTTACATTATAGTTTACACTCTGTCCTGCACAATTTGTAAGTTATGACAAAATATATAAGGCCTGTATCCATCAGTTCAACATCATTCAGGACAATTTCAATGTCCCAAAAATGCCCCCAAATTACACCTGTTTTTCCCTGTTCTTCCCCTCAGAACCTCCAGTGGCCAATGCCTCCACATCAATGAAAATGTTCTTTCATTGCTAGAATAACAATGAGTCTATAGTAGAATAATCTTAAGTCTACTCTAGGTTGTTGTTCATTCCCCAATCCTGAGGATTCTGGGATGGTGATTTCCACTCTGATTCTAATTGAGAGGGGGCTTAGATCCCATAAGGCTGATGGACCAGGAGACTATCTGGCTTGCAGTTGCAGACTCTTTTTGTTCCTTGGGATTGGCTTTGTCCATCATCATCTCTTTGATAGCTTTCCTGGGTGAGTCCAATGAACCAGAGAGTATGTTTTGCAACTCTGTTGAGACTCAGAGCCCAACTGGCACATAGACAGTTAAAAGACTTAAGTCTCTTGGACATACACCTATCAAGTCTAGTACTAACTATAAGTTCAGATAGAAGGAGCAGAAAAGCCACATGTAGGGAAACCCCAACTGAGTCCAACTCTGTCACACTGGGGAGCATAAATTACAAAGTAGGGCTCACTGGCCGGGCACTAACTCCTGAGCTGTCTGGCCTGCCTAGAGTGTCTGGATGTCTCAAGGACCCTAAGGAGCCCCACTATTTGAGGCAATAATTACTGTGGCAGTCAATGAGATCCTGCTGAGACATGCATAAGCATAACCTCTAGAATGACCTCACTACTCACTTTGAAATCTCTTAGCCATAAAAACTCATTTGTATCCACCCTTTCTCCCTTTTGGTCAAGGTCTTTTACCAGGTGCATTGCTAGTTAGTGCTTGGTAATAATCCCTTGGTGCCAGGGAGGATCATCCCCAGGAGTAATGTCCCATGCTGGGAGTAGGTAATGCATTTATATGCCAAGTTTGGTTTAGAAAGAGGCCAAATTTGAGCAACAAGGAAGCTCTGGAGGTAGCTCTTTGGAAACATATAATACTAGGCTAAGTTTCAACTTCAAAAGAAAAGGTTCATAAGTACAAACATCAATATCAGGGGCCCCTTGCAACTGTCCATCCACCTTCACTAGGCACTGTCCCTGTACTCCGGTGATTCTTGCTTTCTCATTAAAGAAAGTGGCAGAGCTCCCCAGGATGGGAATTTGATATTCTTTCAGTTATTGTGTGGATCTCCACCTTCCATGGCAATGCCCCATGAACATTTGAATACGTTTGTATGCCTTAGCAGTATGCCCTGAGTGAACCTCCTCCCATGCATCCTCTATCACAGACATGCCACACCAATGCTCCTCCCTTCTCATAGCTGTGACCCAAAATTTCTTCAAAAACAAAACCAAAAAATAACAAAATAAAATTAATAATAAGATGAAATAATAATGATATTTAAAAAAATAACAAATAACATACTAAAAATTGAAAAAAATTGAAAATATATTTTGACATTGTGTCTTTAATCACCTTATGGTTGTCTTGAATGTACATTGGCATTTTCTTCTGTATATTCCCCAAGTGTCTTTTTTTTTCATTTTATCTTCAAAAAATCATTAGATTACAGAGAAGTCACATACAGAATATAGAGGATTCCCATATACCCAACATCCTGCCTCCTTTCCCCGCTCCCTTATTAATAACATTATACATGTAGATGGCACATTTGTTACAATTGATGCACATATATTGAAGCATTGCTACTAAACACGGTCAATGATTTACACTATGGTTTTCATTTTTGACCGTACACTTTTTATAAATTTTGATGAAATTTAAAATGGCCTCTATCCATTATTGCAAGATCATGCAAAACAATTCTAATGCCCTAAAAATGCCCTATGTTAAATAATGCTTCACAAATACTAACATTAGTTTCACCATTCAAACCTTACCCCATTATTAATGTTTATTCAGAAGATAACTTATTAAAAGTTATATTTCCATTACTGAGTCCCAAGGTGCTTTCCCAGAAATGGAGGTGATCTTATTTCAGGGTCTCCAGGTAATTATCTGCTTGCCTATGTGCCATGGAGTCAGAATCTCCAAATGAAGTGATAATACCAATAGCCAGAAAATACCAGGTAAAAGGAACATTTCAAAAAACTAAAGACTAACCCCCAATCACATAAATATAAGGACATTTTAATAGTCTTTCAATGAGAAATATTGACATTGATGCTGTAAATGGTGAAATTAAACTATTTTGATATATAGCACATTGGTTTAGGGAAATGGAAGCAAATATTTTAGGATTTCAGAATCAAATCCTAATTATCAGAAGGATACATTATTGTCCAAATAACCCTTATAATTTCATGCACAGAAAGCCTATCTTGTAACCTTCTCAAAAACTCCAATATAAGAGACTCTTTTTTATCTTAAAATAATTACATATGCATAAAAATTAGGCTTACATGTCATTTATGAGTGGTATTAAGCCCTCTAACCCAACACTGGGGAGTGTTTTTTAAAAAATTACACTTATTTGCATTAAAAAATAAAGGAATACTATGATGGACAAGAAATGGTAGAATTCATGTAAAATGCTGTGATATGTCAAAAATAAATATTAAGATGACAACTAAACAGCCACTAAATAGAATTAAATTATCTTGAAAGCAACATGGTTTAATTCAATAAATAAAAGATGCATGAGATATTAGGCATGAAGAGTAGAGTGCAGAAAAATCTTCATCCCCTGCTTTACATAGTAAGAGAAAATATTTAAAAAATGTATATATATATGTATACACACACACACACACACACACACACACACACACTGAACCTCTATTTGGATTTTTCCTTTTACCTTGGGTACATAGTGAATTTCCTCTTCCTTCATGACTCAACTTATATATAACTCAACAGAAGGCTCTTTGAGGGCCCTGCACTTCTCTAGGATTTGTTTCTTCTGCATGGCAGTTATGTGCTAGTTTGTGCTTTCTCTCACATTTGATTATGAACCTTCATGGAGTGGGGTCAACCTCATTCTGTTCATGTTCCAGAAAAATTATAACATGCTTACTGATAAATATGTAGAAAGCTAACAAAATAAATGCTACATTGAAACAAATTGAAGCTTAAAGTGCTGGATTCAAATTCATAGCAAGTGGAGAGAGATTAAATTTTAAGAAAGATTTATTGGAAAATGAGCAATTAAGTTGAGGCTTGAAATACATATATTAAATAAAGTGATGTAAGCAAAATTAGCTAAGTATGGAGTTCCAAGGAAACATCCCTCCAGGAATCAATGAAAAATGAAGGGAAATTATCAGAATTAACTTGGAAGTAGAGGAAATAACCCCAGGTTTATAGCAACCAAGCAATGCTGAAAGAAAATGGTGATTTAAGCATTTTAAAGAGCTTTATGGCATTTTAACTTAACCTTGCCTAGCACAACAGAACTCTTGAAGATAGCAATGTACACTCATGCTTTGGGTACCAGGTTCACGAAGAAAAATGAGGATGGTGTTTTGAAAAAATTGTGTTTTGCTAGCCTGTCTGGAAGGTGCTTGGACTATTGATGTAAGATTCTTGCCTCATTTCACCTAATTCAGAACTCTCTTATGGAAATACACACACACACACACACACACACACACACACACACACACACACACAGCCCTAAAGGGAGGAAGATCCCTGCAAACACTGAAAAGCAAATGAACATATAGCTGCCACCTGGGTCAAATGACTACATTTGGGACAAACAATTGTCATGCCAAAGGCCTGGGGGTGAGATGGGGTGGTGGGGGGAGGAATCTGAAAGGAGAGTTACTTCAGGGTATAAGGATTTTGAAAAGGTCCTTCATGTAACAGTGGATCTAGAAAGCAATGCACATGGCCAAGGCAAGACACTGACTCAGAAAAGGCCTCATAAGACACTAAGCTCTCACCTCTGGCTCACAGGGAGGGCCTTAATCCACTAGGACTTCTTAAGCAGAGATTGAAGTGCTGCCAAGTCAATGTGCACCAAAGACTGGCAGCAAACTACAGAAGCCAGGACAAAGCAAACTGTATTCTCCCCGTACGGGTCTCAGAGAAATCATTGTCCTGCTGGAAACTAGATTTCACTTCTACCATCCAGAACAGTGAGAAAATACACTTCTGTTGTTTTAAGTCATCCTGTTTGTGTTACTTTCTCACAACATCCCTAGTACACTAAGTCAAATGATCATTATTTAGAACTAAATTAATTAAAATGACTTTATCGAGTTATTTTCCTCTTATTTTAGCACAGGTAGTTTTGTAGTACTTGCAATGAGCTATTTGTAGAGCTTTCCTGATTTAAACTTGTGTGGAAATTCCTCTATGTATTCCAAAATGAATCTGTCCAGCAATATGGAATTGAGCCTGTATTTTATTTTTACTCTTCCTAGACATTTTGTGTAGTAGGGAGGATACATGAAGTTAGACTCTTGCTTTTTAAGTGATGTAAAATTCATTTGCAGAATAAAAAAATAAACATGAAATAACCAGTCAATTGTCTGATTCTGCAATTTGAAGTAATATAAAGTCAGATATGGAATGATTGAGTGTGGATTGGAGGTATTATAGAAATTCACATTGATTAGCACTGTAGTAAGCCATATCTGGAAGACAATGAAATTCTTGGAAAACTGCAAGTGGGTAAATTGTCTTCTATATGCAAACTCAAACCTAGTGTGAAGAATTTTTCATAACCCACATTTTCTGTGTGTGATTTCTCAAAATTGTCAATATGATTGATATGAAGAAGGAAGGAATTGAAATGAAACTACTTCTCTTCAACTCTGACTTGATAGAAAGTATAAATATAAAAATCCCTTCATGGCTGCTATCACATGCAATCCCCCTGCCCAAATATTGCCCATAGGACCCAGCTACATGTTTTATATGTTATTTCTGAATCTATCAAATTAAATCCTAATAAATATATCTGTATCTCTTCAAGTCCAGACAATTCATGGATGATATGTTGAAACAATATTATATTTTGGTTTTCTAATGTAATGTGCAGTGCATTAATTTGGAATTCTCTTCCAGAAAGACCTTTACATTTATCAAATTTTACTTTTCTATAAAAGTGCCAGAATTAGAACAGTTCTAATTTTTCCTTTTCATGCTTCTTTTGTTCATTTTTTCATTCATTCACTAATTCATTTACTCATTTATCAAATATTTTAACCACATGGTCTGTGCTAGTCTTCTAAATGCTGATATTTCAAAAGTGAGTAAAACAATTTCCTGACACTCAACATCATCAATAATTATAACAGTGAGAGACATGAAACATGTAGAATAGCATCTATGGGCAAAATGATAAAATATGTGTGTCTGTTTGTATATTTGTTTATGGAATAGAATAGGGACTTAAAATAAGTGACTAATCATTCAACTTGTGACCATAGGAAATACAAAAAAAGGTTTAAATCAGTGTTGGATAATGAAGAGGGAATTTCATTCTATCTGTAGAGAGAAGGAGCTGTTGAATAATATAGGAAGAAGAATATGCATAAGCAAAACCAAGGAACATTTTTGTACAGTCCATCACAACTACTGACTGGTGTATCAAAAGTATAATGCATGATTGACTATGATTAGACATAAAGTTTTGAAGGTCAAAAAAGATTCACATGCATGTTGGAAAGGGCTACAACTAGTGAATAGGAGGTTTCCGTGGAAATAAGAGAAAATGATCCCTCTGGGTATGAAAAGTGTGAAAAGAAACCCAAGTGAGAAACTGCTTTCACACAAGACTCCCCAGTACCCTAGTTCAGAGGCAGTCATAGCCATATGGGTGGCGATAGATTTCAGCCCCTCTCACATCCCTCTCCAAGGTTCTAGTGCAGGACACACATGCTCAACCATAAGTGGTAGCCCTATTAGTAGATCTTAGCACTCACATGCATGGATTTCTGTTTGTGAAATAACCCTGAACATTCATTAGAGTCACTAAAAATGAGGAGTAACTGAATGCCATTCTCTCCAATATTAAAGGATAGCTAGCTGCAGTTCTGAAGTACTGCATGATTACAGATTATATTAAAAAATCATCTACACATACATGCACACATACTTACAGATGTGCATGCATATATGTATGAAAATTGTTATACAAATTATTACAAACTCCTAGCTCCTTTGCTTTTAAAAAGTCTCTTAGGAAATAAACTTTTCTATATTTACTTGAATCTCTGTGGACTAGATTCATAATTGAGTTTACAAAGAAAAATTTGTAGAGAGAACAAATTAGGCTGTTTTTTTTTCCTAGATAAAAAGGTTCACCCTGGGGGATCCTGTGTTGATTTTAAACACTTCTTAACCTCAGGGAGACCTTCTTTCAGGTTTGTACTCTAGAGGTGTCCTAGGGAAATTTGGAAGTAGCCCAACCTCAGAAGTGATCTGGTCTCTGCAGTTCCTAGGAAAGCCCCTCCTCTTGTCTCTGAAGACAAATTTCAAAAGAAAGAAGAATGGAACAAAGTCCAACCTCATCTTGTTTTTTCCTGAACTAAGAAATTTCTGCTCTGCATGGAGATATTTCATATAGCAAGGTTAAAGATTGTTAAGGGGGAAAGTTGGATGTCTTAGAAAAAGAGCAAAGAAACTTAATGGTAATATTTCCTAAGTTATATAAAGACCCTAGTCCTTAAAAGAAGATGGCCTCAACCCATGGTAGCTGTTGGAGAATTCTTTGAGGGTTCGATGTTAGGGCAAGTTGCATAGTCTTTAAATGTCTGAATAATTTATTTGAATATTTATTTTAAATCATCATAAGTAAATAAATTCAGTGATTTAATAACAAATAGATTCTCATTATTTTTTTAGCTTTCTGACATTACTCCATTGCTTGGTGTCTCTAGTAGTCACTCTTCCTCATAAATTTCCTTAAGACCTACTCAAAGCCTTTTGCCTAAAGATTTTATTCCTTGTATCTTCCCTTAATCAGTCAATCAGTCTCTTTCCCTATTCTGTTCCTCACCCTCTCCTTCTTTTTCTTTATCTCTTTCTCTTGCTCTCTCCCCAGTTCTCTACTCACCACCACCCACTGAATAATACTAAAAAAGACCTTAATTCGTTCAGTATTATGCAATAATATAATGATACTTGAGGCTCTGGTCTTCCATTTTACAATTCATTACACTAACTCCACGGTCACAGTCTAAACCCAGATTCTAAGGGAGCTGTTGTAGGACAGGATATGCTACACTGGAATCACATTTATGAGAGCTGAATTTTTTCTGCTTTCCACTTCTAAGACAAATAAAATGAAATAATATTAATACTGTCTTTATGGACTTTAGGATAATTTTCCTAAATTGCTGTGGTTTAATTGCATGTAAACATATCCAGTAGATATTAAAATTGTATTAGTTATTCTACTAGATTGTACTTAATTTATTTTGATTAATTAAAAAATCATTCTAGTATTTAATTGTAATTACAATATATATTCACATATTTTGGCTGAATTTATTTTAATATTGATTTCAAATCAAGGAATAAATGTTATTGGACACTCACATAAAAGATTGAATGTATTTTCATAATTTGATTATAAACAATTGACTTCATCAACAATATTAACATCATCCTTAGCATAGCTCATTTTCTCCTTTATTGATCAGAAAACATGGAGAGAGTGTTTAAAATATTTTATTTTGCCAGTATTCTCTATTAATCTACACTTTGTTTACATATACTTTGGAAATAATTATGTAATCTTAATTGTCTCATATATCCATGGCTATTTGCGTCTGCAATGGAAATTTATTATTCTACAACTTCAACTTACATTTCTTTTCTTTTGTTGTTGGATTTCTTTATTGTTTGAATTGAAATTTGTTTCCAATTTTATTGTAATACTTGCTTTTATTCTGACTAATTTTTAAATTCCCAAACATATAATAATTTAAAAGGAATAACTTTTTCATCCATTTTATTTATGTTCATATCTTGCAAAATGAATAAATTTAACTTCTGCTTTTGTTTTCAACTTAGACTAGTTGAGCTTAATCCATTTATGTGTTTGTCTTGATATAAGTGATGTGTCAGTTTTTCATTGGATGCTTCATTGCATTGCATTGCATTGCATTTCTTGGATGTTCCAAGAAAATTTCAAAAAAATTTTAAAAATTAATGCTCTAGCAATATATATCCTTTAAGTTTTAATTCATTAAAAATTTAAAAGGTTTCCATTAACAGATCAAATTCCATTGACTACCATAAAATTTAAAGAAGATATTAGTAAAATTTAAGATTTTCTAGAGACCACCACTTTAAATATCTAAAGGATGATTAGCAAATTCATTTCTAGTAGCCAGTATTGGTTGAGGTATACTGTTGACTCACAGTAGTTAAACATGAATGCATAGAAGCAATACTTTTATCTTTGTCCTACCAAATTAAGATTTATACTAACTGGACAATATATTCAATATCTTGTGTAAGCTGGGTGCCTGGAGTAAAATCAGTTAAGAATTAAATTATTTTTAATTATTGAAATAAATCTATGTATTGCTTACATTGATTAAAAGCAGTTTTCTTCAAATAATCTTAATGATAAATATTTATTGATAAGATATAAGACTATGATAATTACTGTCTTTTTATCATTTGGGTTATGAAATACAGATGCAGGGGTTAGAAAAAACTGTTATGTAACTCAATTTTTATATATCTTAATTATAAGGAACATTGATTTTTACATTTTTTCTGGAAGTTAGAAAATGTTAAAATCAGCTATATTTATCATTCATGTAGCTAATTTTTCATATAAATATAAAAATAAATATAATTACCTAACTTCTTTTATCTTAGAGGTTCTGTTTTAATGAGTGTTGCATTTTTGTTCTTTTTCTATTCCTTGGTTCTCTTAAGAGAAGAGGATTGGAGAGAAGCAATTGGACCACCCAGAGTGGAGAGAAGCAATTGGACCATGGTGACAGAGATAATTTTTATTGGGTTACCTACCACCAGGGCCATTGGGGGCCTCCTGTTCTTCATTTTTTTATTGACTTATTTGGTGACTGTCCTTGGAAACACCCTCACAATTACCCTGATTCTTGTGGATTATAGACTCCAATCACCTATGTATTTCTTCCTTAGCAATCTCTCTTTCAGTGAAATATTAACAACCACATGTGTTGTTCCCAAGATGCTGGCAAGATTTCTGTTAGAGAAGAAGAGTATTTCCTTTCATGAATGTCTTGTCCAGTTCTATTTCTTCTTCCTCTCTGGGTGTACTGAGTTTATCCTTTTTGCTGTCATGTCCTATGACCGGTATGTGGCTATTTGCAGCCCCCTTCAATACCCTACAATTATGACTAGCTCACTCTGCGTATGTCTTGTAATACTCTCCTGGGTAGGCAGCTTTCTCCTTATTCTTCCAACCACCATTTGTAAGGCAAGGCTGCCATACTGTGGCCCCAATGAGATTGATCACTTTTTCTGTGACAGTGCACCCCTCCTCCACTTGGCTTGTGCTGACATACATGCCATTGAACTGTTGGATTTCCTCAGCAACCGTTTCCTGCTCATCAGCTCCCTCTCACTCACAGTGGTCTCCTATGTTTATATCATCTCCACCATTCTGAAGATACCTTTAAGCAAAGGTCAACGCAAAGCCTTTGCCACCTGTGCCTTTCACTTCACTGTAGTCTCCATGGGCTATGGGGTCTCTATCTTTGTGTATGTCTGTCCATCACAGAAAAGCAACCTCCACCTCAACAAGATACACTTTATCTGCTCCAGTGTGATCACACTTCTCCTGAATCCCTTCATCTTCAGTATACGGAATAAAACCATGAAAGATGCACTGAAGGATGCCTTAACTAAGGGTTAGTGTTTCATCAAGTGGATGAAATCCAAGTGGGGAAACCATTGTGAATCATTCCAGACCTGGGAATTCTCAGTCTTTTAACGAATGAGTTCAGCAATTGATACAATAAATGGCAGTATGTCTATGCTGAGTTATCATATTATGTCCTGTCATAATATAGTCAAACTGGGTTCACGTAAAACTTATCCTTAAAATTCATGAATAAATATTAAATAGAGTAAATTAATCTTGGTTCTGATAGTGACCATTAGTTGATATGGTGATTGTGCTGTTGGTTAAGTGAAGATGAAGTAGTGGTAAAGTAGTTATGAAAGCCCATATTTTTGTACATTGTTGGTTGTGTTGATATGTACCAGATTTTAAAGAAGCAACAGTTCTACTCTGTGTTCCTATAGAAAGCACACACATATGCACACACACAAACTATCTCACATACACTCACACTCAATGATATATAATCAATGAATAAGTTCTGAGTTTTTTAAAATTTAGCTCTTACCTGGTGTCAATTATTATTAAAACCATTGTTTTTCTTATTAAGTTTAGATATATTTATAAATCACACTTTTCCATACATTTTGCTCTTTAACATTTGCATTTCCCTTTTATGTCAATTCAAACATCTACTACTACATGAAGTACTTATTCTCATTCAGGTAGAAAGAAAGACTTGCTTCTCCGATGTACTTGATACATATTTATACTACTAATTTCACCACGTTAGAGATAGATGTAAGACAAATAACCAACATTAAACCTTATATCATTGTTCTTTTAATTTTTTATTTTGCTTTAGCATTTATATAGTTTTTATCTCTCCCAATAAATTAAAATTTTCATATCAAGAAAAATATTAACCTCATAAGAAACCCATTACTAGATAAAAATCCAAAAATACATAACTGGTGACTTGAACGTTTTACCATCTTCTGTCTAAACTTTTTCCATTTATTGAGATTTTCTTCAAATGCATAGTAAACTGATTTTGCTCACATGTAGTAACATAAACAAGGGAAATCCTGAGTTTTATAATGATATTATCTATGAATTGAGGTTGATTTAATTCAAGTTTGCAAAGTCCCAGATAATTTCCTTATCTGACTTTAGCTATGTGATCATACCAGAACCAATCAAGTATCTGTGCAGTTTTGAGAGGAACTGATTTCTAGGAGAAGAGACTTCCTTGTGATGAGGAAAACAGATTTGTGCTAAAGAAAACCTCAATTGTCTTTTCTGTCATTATTCACATACATAAAATCTACCACTGATTTATATAATCATATTATCACATATAGAGCCATATATTTCATCTACCCTTTTCACAGAAGATAAGGTGAGCATGTAATATTGACAAATTTAGGCTCCTTTTGTGAAAAAAATGGATTTTCCACATCTTATTATATTATGAAAAGACAGCTGCAAAGGAATTCTTTCCCATGGCATATCTGATCTTGTGGTCAACCTGCCAGTGAGAGAATACAAAAGCATTCCACATGACATTCTGTTCCAAACAAGAAACACTAGATGATGCTCTTTCTTTTTGGAGATGCCCAGATGTATACCCCGAGTTCTACCATCTTTGAATCAAATTATTGTTATAAAATTTGAAAGCACATATTGTGTGATATACGAGGAATAATTTGTCTTCCATCTAGTTGAGGGAAAAATTGGAGCAATATAGAAGGTTAATTCTTCCACATTATCCTGATACACTGCAATATAGGAAAACTAAGGCCAATAAGAGAAATTATCATATTAATATATTGACCATAGTCCTTCAGAAAAAATATTTTCTCAGTCAGTTAACCCGGGTACCCCTTATTCATCCTTTTCTAAGTATTCTTCTCCCATGTCCTCCAGATACAATTTTTAAACAAATCAATTTTATTGATACATATTAATAAAGCATATAATTTATCCAAAGTATACAATCAATGATATTTTGTATAATCACATAGTTGTGCATTCATCACTTCAATCATTAGTAAAGCATTTTCATTATTTCAATAATAATAATAAACAAAAAACAGACCAACAAGAACATTCCTCACCTCTCAATCTCTCTGTTTCCCATGCTGTACATAGCTGCTATTTATGGTAATTTTTCCACAATTATTTATTTGCTTATTAAGCAGATTTATTGAGATATATTTACTATATGATCTTTCCAAAGTATATAATCAATGGCTTTTTTTAAATCTGTTAAAAAGTCCTTTATTGTAAAATCATAAAATAAAAAGAAAAAAGGATTGAAGGAAATTACAAATTTTAATTGAGAGTGCAAACCCAGGATAGATTTTATATAATCAATTATAAAAATAGAAAGTGGTAGCATAGCAACAAACATGTATAAATGTAAATAACAATTCAAATATAATAGAAATTAATTATAACATAATTCTAATTTTTATATTATAGCTGTAACTATTCAGCATAATAATCTCTAAGAATGAATTAAATTATTGGTTTAGTTATTTAATTTACTTTTTAGGCCAAAATTTTTTCTAGATATTCCTACTTGGGAATTCTTCACATCTTATTGGAATGATTTACAGCAGATAATTTGCCAACTCATAATTTTATGAGGCAGAAAATCTCAAAATCTTTTTTAACAAGATCATTATTGATTCAGATAGATTATTTTAATTAAATAGCATGAATAAGGAAGGGTTAAAGAAAAATGAAGTATCCAAAAATATATCTCCTCTCCAGCCCTCCTCAATTAAAAACAATGGTTTATTTTGTGTGGAAAAAATTACAGAATACTGACAACAGGAACAATTTGCCAGTTGCACTGAGTAATTATTGTTCATATATGATAATGTTGTTATTTTACATTTATCTTGTCCTCTTCAGCTATTTTTTGGTTAGTATTTGCATGGAATACCTTTTTCTAACCTTTCACTTTTAACCTGGTTGTGTCCTTACATCTGCAATGGATCTCTTGTAGACAATTTATAGATGGCTCATATTTTTTTAATCCATTCTATCAGTCTATATCTTCTGATTGGGAAGTTCAAGCCATTCACATTCAGTGTTATTACTGTAAAGGCATTACTTCATCCATTTAGTCCTCCAGCTCTCTGTTGTCATATCATTCTAATGTCTGTCTTCTTATCCTTTAGCTTACCCTTCCTAATAATCTTCATTTTTAAACTATCTCCAAATCTCTTACCTTTGTTTTTTCCTTTCAGGCTGCAGCACTCCCTTTAGTATCAAATCTGGTCTTTAGGTAACATTCTATCAGTTTGTGCTTCTCTGTGAAGATTTTGGACTCACCCTCATTTTTGAAGGATGTCTTTGCTCTATACAGAATTCTTGGCTGGCAGTTTTTATCTTTCAGTATCTTAAATACATCATACAACTTTCTTCTGTCATCCATGGTTTCTGATGAGAGTTTAACATTTAATATTATTGTTTTTCCCTTTTATGTGATGCTTTTTTTTTTCTTTTGCTGCTTTCAGAATCCTCTCTATATCTGTGATGTTTGTCATTCTGAATATGAGGTGTCTCAGCGTAGGTCTATTTGGATTTATTCTGTTTGGGGTGCATTGTCCTTCTTGGATAGTGATATGTATTTCCTTCATAAGTGTTGAGAAGTTTTTGATCATTATTTCCTCAAATACTCTTTCTGCCCCTTTCCATTCTCTTCTCCTTCTGGGACACTAATAATGCAAATGTTTGTGCATGTCAGTTGTCATTCAATTCCTTGTTCCATTTTTTCCATTCTCTTCTCTTTCTGTTCTCCTGTCTTTTCCATTTCAAATGTTCTGTCTTCAAATCATTAATTCTGTCTTCAAGCAATTCAAATCTGTTCTTATGTGCCTCTAATGTATTTTTAATCTCATCCACCATGTCTTTCATTCCCATAAGTTCTGTTCCTTTTCTTTGCAGGCTTTCGAATTGTTCATTATGCTTTCTCAGTATCTCCTTAATATCCTTTATTTTTTTAGTCATATTTTCTTAAAATTCTTTGAAGTGATTTAGAAGAGTTGTGTGTTTATTACTGATTAATTGTAGTAAGCCCTGTATCTCATCAGGATATTTGGTTTATTCTTGCTCAGCTGTGTTTTCCTGTTTCCTAGTATGGCTTGTAATTTCTTACTGATTTGTAGGCATCTGAATATGTTGGTGAATTTACTCTGATGGCTAATTTCTCTCTCTTGCCTATTGTTTTTTTTCCACAGGTCTTCTTTAATATTTTTTTTTAAATTTTTTTTATATGTAAAATGATATATAAATACATATGCATATATGTGCATTTGTTTACATAAATGTTATTTGTTATATATATATATATACATTTTATAAAGGTGCCTAGATTACCCAAATATTACTCAGAAACTACAGGGATTCCCATGCTCCCCACCACCCACACCCCCAAAAACACCCCACACATCCATTCCCCATCTGTGTGGTATTACACCCGCAATGGATATACACATCCTGGAGCCTTGCCACCGAGCATAGACTACAGTTCACATCACAAACCACACTCTCTCCCATCCAATTCTGCATGGTATATTCTGATGGAAAATGGCCTACATTCGTTGCTGCTTCGCCACTCAGGACAACCCCCAAAGTCTCAAAAAAGCCCGAGTATTTTAACTGCCCCTCCTCTCCTTGCCCCAAAAATGTCCAGTGGCCACCGGCTCCACCTCACTGTTACAATTTCTTCCATTGCTTGAATCACAGTATGTCTACAACAGAACACCACCAATTCCACTCTAGTCCACAGCTCCTCCCCCCATCCTGAGTGGACTTGGAAGGTGATGTCCACTCCACCTCCGAGCGAGAGAGGGCTTATATTCCATGGATATAGT
>JAQZBX010034250.1:0-19567 GCA_029593785.1 Cabassous unicinctus
AATGAGTGCAAACAACGAGCAAAAACAACAGCAAACAGACGAAGGAGCCATCTCGGGGGCAGAAAATGTAAACCATAATGTAAATCATTAACCATGGTTTGTAGCAGTGCTTCAATATCTGTACATCAATTGTAAAACATGTACCATACCCATGTAAAATGTTTTTATTAGGGGAGAGGGGGAGAGGGGGAGGTGTTTGGGTATATAGAAATCCTCTGTATTTCCTATATGACTCCTCTGTAACCTAGAGCCTCTTTGAAAATAAAGCAAAAAAAAGAGACACTGAGGGAACATACAGAATAAATTGGCATTGTACATAAAAGATAACAGATCTTACGGTGATGAATGAAACATTGAAAAAATTTTATTGTACTTTTTTATTTTTATCTCTATTTTATATTTCTTTATTTTTTATTTTTATATTTCATTTGTTATTATTATTTTATTTTCCTATTATTTTTATCTGTTTATTTTTTTAGCTTTGTTTTTGGGAAGGTTTTGTTTCACAGAAGGCTCACAAGTGTGGCAGGCAGGAATCACTGGTGCAGGGTATCAGTGAGGGGGGATGTGTGGGGAGGGGTGCCTCTGGGGCATACCTCTATAGCATATGAATATGTTCAAGTGGTCATGGGGTGTTGTCTCGGTGGGTGGAGACCCTCACAATAATCAAAGAATATTGAATACCCATCCTGGGAAGATCCTGCTACATTCTCTAATAGAGCAGCAAGAATTCCCTGAGTACATGCAGTGCCTAGCAAAGGAGGACAGACCATTACACTAGGTCCTTGATATTCATGGTTGTAGTTATGAACCTTTTCTAGAGAAATTGAAACTTAGCCTAGTATTATATATTGTCTAAGAGTTACCTCCTGAAAGCCTCCTTGTTGCTCAAAAGTGGCCTCTCTCTAAGCCAAACTCACAATATAAATGCACTACCTTCCCCCCTACCTCTCCACCCCAACATGGGACATGAGTCATGGGGATGAGCCTCCCTGGCACCAAGGGATTATTATCAAGCACCAACTAGTTATGCATTTGGAAGAAGACATTGACCAAAAGGGAGAAATATTAAATACAAATGAGTTTTTATGGCTAAGACCTTTCAAAGCGATTCGGGAGGTTGTTCCAGAGGTTATGCTTATGCATATCTCAGCAGGATCTCATTGACTGCCACAGTAAACTATGTCTCAAATGGCAGGGCTCCTGAGGGCTCTAGAGACATCTAGACAATGTAGACAGGGCAGACAACCTCAGGAATTTGGCACCCTGTCAGTGGGTCTTACTTTGTAGTATATGCTCCCATTATAACTGAGTTATACTCATTTACAATTTTCCAGCACATGACTCTTCTGACCCTTTTATTTGAACCTATAATTAGCACTATACTCATTAAATACATGTCTCAGAGACTTAAATCTTTGGTCTGTTCATATGCCAGTTGAGCTCTGAATCTCAGCAAGAGTTGCAACACCTACTCTCCAGTTCAATAGACTTACCGAGGACAACTAGTAAAAGGATGATAAATGACAATGCCCATGCCCCAAAACAGAGATTATCTACAGCTGTAAGCAAGGCAGTTCCATCCATATACCCCATAGGATCTAAGCCCCTCTCAACCAGAAACAGAGTGGGCATCACCATTCCAAAATCCTCAAGACTGAGGAGTGAACAACATAAGGTGGAAATGCAACTATGGACTTAAGTAGACTATGATTATTCTAGCAATGGAAGATCTTGTATCATTGATATGAAGGCAGTGGCCACTAGAGTTCTGAAGGGAGTGAGAGGGAAGAATAGGTGTAACATGGGGTATTTTGGGGACATTGGCATTATCCTGCACGATATTGCAATGACAGATACAGGCCATTATACATTTTGTCAAAACCAATAAAATTGTGCAGTGCAAATTGTAAACTATAATGTAAACTATAGATCATGGTTAGTAGCAATGCTTCAATATGTGTTCATCAATTGTAACAAATGTACCACACTAATGAAAGATGTTGTTAATGGGGGAAAGTGTGTGTGGGAAGGGGTAGCAGTATATGAGAATCCTCTATATTTTTTGATGTCACATTTATGTAATCTAAACCTTCTTTAAAAATAAAAATTTAGCTAAAACAAAACAAAACAAATTAAAAAACCCCGACATCTTATTCAACAAATCCAAGATTTTTAGCTTGTTTAAACTTGTAATTGCTTAAAACAGTTAATGGCATCAATGGACTAAAAAGACCAAATCAAATAATCATCAGCAAACATTCCTGAGCATGGACTATGTGCACGGTGCTGTGCTAAGGGCATTAGAAGATCCGAAAACTCTTAAGACATGCCTTCAGTGTGTGCATGCTGTAATTAGGAAAGTAACGTATTCACAGGAGAAAAAATTAAGTGACTCTTCAAGAAAGAAATCACAGCATCCCAAGATAATGAGAGTATTTGTTTTGGAAAATAAAGCCAGTCTCAAAATTTAAAATAAAACTATCTTTTGCTAACAACTACATGCAGGGAGGAAGAGAAGACCAAATGTACACAGCTTCAACTTCTTCTGCTCTTTAACATTTTGAAATTATAAGTTTATTTTATTTACAGACATAACCTAAAACCCCTTTTGGAGAATTGTTTTCTGGTCAGTGGGAACGGTGGAGGTGGGAAGACAGGAACGTTTAGAAGAGGGGAAAACATACTACTCTCAGGTAGGGGAAAGGAGAATTTATGATACTCATAGAGATTTTTGTAGAGGGCTAATGGGACACTTTCCAAAGGGGCCACAGTACTAATCCTTGCTCTAAAGGGTTTTTCAGGCTTGCCCTAGAAAAGTATAATCATTAACATAAACGCATTTAGTTTACAGCTCTGAAGATGTTCTTCTTATCATTTATCAGTTAGAAACAAAGGTTACATACGTTTTATCAAGAATCAATCGAGGTCATCCTTGTCTGTTTATTCCTTAGGCACCTAAAACTCAACAAGTGAAAACTAACCTTATGCTCTTCCCCCTGATCCTCTTGTGCATCCCACAGCTGGAAGGGCGCCACTAAAAACCCAGCCCCTTTCCTTGCCACCCCCAAGCAGCTAGCAATACCTTCACATCTGAATTGTCTCTGTTCACGCCAGCCTCCTCTCTGACCCGAACATGGTCTCCAGGCTGCCCTGTTTTCGTGAATATCCTCTACACCACCATTAGCGCTGTTTCTAAAATTCAAACCTGAATATGTCACTGCTCTACTTTAAACCTTCAAATAGCAATGCATCGCCAATAGGATGAAGTCCAGTGTCTTTAGCATAGCAGTAAAAGGCCTTTGGCCATCTGTCTTCCTCCTTACCTTTACTTTTCAGCCTCTTCCCCTTCGTTGTCTCCAGCCACTCAAAGTTCTAGCCTCACTGAACTATGTGCAGTTCCCCAAACTTGCCAATTTTCTGCCTTTGAACATGATGTAACTTCCTCATCCTTCAGATCACAGCTCAGCTGTCACCTCCTCTTGACCATCGCTTTCCCGAGGGAGTCAGCTGTTTCTTCCTGTGTCCTTTATCCTGAAATTAGAACATGGTACTGGCATTTATCATGCTCTCTAGACTGTGTGCTCTTCAAGTGCAGAGACCATAAAGACATTCATCTTTGACTATCCATCATCTAGAATTGCTCAATAATTTTTGACTGAGCAACTGAATGACTATCTGGACTATTTTTCTTACATTGAATATGAGTTTCTCTTTCATGGACTATATCTTATTTATCTTTGTGTTCAAAGCACAGTGTCTGGGAGAAAGTAAGCACTAGCTAAACATTTGCTGAATGAATAAATTAAAAATGGCCCGACCGCCTAGAGGTTGACTGACAGACTAAATTTATAGGATAATAACTGGTCATAATATTGCCCCCTGAGGCTGCAAACATGTAAATTATTTTAGTATATTTTGTTTTCTAGTGTAATGAATTGTCTAATTCATTTGCAAAAGAAAACAATTATTTTTTAAAACCCAGTGGTTAAAGGCTAGCTTTCCGGACTTTTTACTCAAAAACTGGTAGCGATTCAAATCACTTTCATATTAGTTGATTAATATAGCACTTTTTCTCTAGCCTCTAATAATAAAACATTTTTTTAGTAATTAATGTACTTTTAAGCTAAACCTTATTAAGGTTTTAAGGCACTGTGTTAAGTACTGTATTTGACATTTAAGACTTACAGTAAACCTATACTGTTTAAGGTCTCTTATTAAACTCATTTTGCAGATGGAGAAACTGAAGTTTAGGAACATCATCCTGCCCAAGGTCACAAAAAATAGGCAATAAAATTGGGATTTGAAACCAAGTTTCTCAGACACAAAACAGAATTTTAGCTGTAACCCCAGTAGGACTCCTGTTTGCTATAAGGGAATATGAAGGAAAATTCTAAATAGGCTACTCTTTTATCACATCTCTTTATTACCAAAATATTCTTAGTATAACTTCATCAAAATAGATGCTATTCCACGCACTGAGAGAAAACGGCTTTGCCCAAAGCGGCACCAAAAGGCCATTTATCCTTAAAACAACATCTTTGGAGTGTGTTCTGTGAAGTAACAGACAGCTCTATCTCCTGTTTATGGAGTGTGCCCTATGTGCTCATAACTCTGTTAGGTACCCTTACGTTTATGACTTCATTAAATACTGAAAATCCCTGACAACCATTGTTATTACATCCCATTTTATCGATGAGGAAAAGTAATCAGAAGCTCACATAAATGGAAAGAGGCTTTTAAAAAAAATGTTTTGTTTTTTCAAATCTCTATTCGCCAGGCAGGAAAACACAACTACAGAAAAGTGCACAAACCTATAAAAGTTCGGTGCAATTAATTATCACAAAGTGAGCACTAGAGTGATTACAAACCAGGTCAAGAATTGGAGCATGCTAGCATCACAGAAGCAGCCTCATAGGCTCTCCTAAGCATTGCCCTACTCCTCAGAGTAACCACTCTTTTGAGTGCTAACACAATAGTTTAGTTTTGCCTGTTTATTAAATTTATATAATGGAGTCCTAGACTGGGTGTTTCAGAGTTTCACTTTTTTCAATACTATGTTTGTAAGATTAGTCTATTTCATAACATGTGATTGGTATTCATTCCTCTTCGTTGCTGTATAGAATTCCACTGCATATGAATATATATGTGTGCATATGTGTGTACATGTATAAATATATGTCTATATTCTATCGTGCATAAACGTTTGGATTATTTTGAGTTTGAATCTGTTTTGCATAATTTTGCTGTGATTTATACATGTCTCTTGATGCTGACATGCATGCCTTTTAGCTGGGTGTATACGCAGAAGAAGAAATGCTGGGTTGTATGGCAGGCGTACGTTTAACTTTGGAGGATAATGCAAATAGTGTTTCAAGGTAGGTTTACCAATTTATACTCCCACCAAGAGTGAAAAGATTTTCAGTTGCTCCATGTCCTCATGATTCACTATTTTCAATCTTTTAAATTTTAGCCATTCTGATGTCACGTGTAGTAGCATATATCTGTGTTTTTTATTTGTATTTCACTGATTAATAATAAGGATGAATACCTGGTTATATTTTTATTAGCCACTTTGATACTGGTTTGAAGAGTTTGTTTAAATGTCTTGTCCATTTTTCTATTGGGTTACCTATTTTTAAAATTATTTTGACAAAGAAATTTTATATTCTTTTTGTAGCGGTCTACATTTCTTATCAGATTTATTTATAAATATTTGCTATTTTAACACTATTTTTAATTGTTTATTTTTCTTAAATTTTTATTCCAAATAACTTTTGCTAGTATATAAAAAAACAACTGATCTTGAAATTGGTCTTGTATTCAGCAACCTTGTAGAACTCACCTATTATTCCAATAATTTATCCATAGATTCTTTTTATTTTTGACATATACAATTATGTCATCTATCAATAATAATAATTTTATTTCTTCCTTTCCAAATATACTATTTATTTATTTCCTAGGCTTATTTAATTAGCTAGAATTTCCTGCCCATTATTGTTTACTTCATTTACATTAATGTAATTACCCATATATTCTAGATTGAAGCAATCATCTACTATTTGCTTTTTATTTGTTCTGCCTGCTCTATGTAACTTTTTCTTTCCTTCCCTGCCTGCTTTTGGATTTATTTGCTATTTTTGTATGATTCCATTTCTACCTCTGGAGGCTTTTTTCCTATTCTTTTACCGTTTATCCTAGAGATTGCCATAGGCACCCTAGATTTAGCAAAGTGGTTGTATAAATTAGCAATTTTACCACTGGCCTGATAATGTGAAGCCCTATAACATTTAAACACCATATACTATAGTTTTTGTATATCTAAATTCTCTCTATATTTTAAAATCCACGTCATTGTTAATATATATATATTTTTTAAGTTAACAGTGATTTAAATTTGCCGACATATTTACTTCATGTTGCTGGTGGTGGTTGTGTGTTTGCTGTGTAATTGCTTTTTGAGTTTCCAACTTCCCCTCTGGGGTCACTTTCCTTCTGCCTAAAAAACACCATTTCATACTGCTTTTAGTTCAGACCTGTAAGTGATGAATTTTTTTCAATTTGCTTATTTTAAAATGTTGCTATTTCACTGTCATTGTTGAAGGATATTTTCACTGGTTAGAGAATTTTAGGTTCACAGTTATTTGCTTTTTAAGGATGCTATTCTATTTTCTTCAGCTTTCCATTGTTTCTTTTCAGAAGGTGTCAGCTAATTCTTTCTCCTTTCTTATTTTCTCTCTGTCTTGTCTGCTTTAAAGATGTTCTCTTTTTCCTTTTGTTGGGTTTAGCAGTTTTACTATGATATATCTTGATGTGAATTGTTTTTAATACTTCTTGGGATTCATGGTGATTCTTGACTATGTGGCTTGATATTTTTCTCAAGTTTGGGAAAATCTTCAGCCATTATAATTTTATCATTGATAACTTATGCCACATTTTCTCTCATCTCTCCCTCTTAGATTCAGATTCTGTATCTGCTAGACCTTCTCACACTATCTTCTATTTTCCTTCTTTTTATTTTCTCTTCTCCATATCCTCCATTTTTTATTTTGGATATTTTCTTCTGATTTATTTTTTGGCTTACTTACTGTTTTTTTCAGCTGTGTCTAATATGCTGTTAACCTGAGTTCATTTTTTAAATAGTTTTCAGATCTCTGATGAACTTCTCAATAAATTTATCTCCTTAAATATATCAAATTTAGCATTTTAAAGTCTTTATCTGTAGGTCAGAACATTTTTCCTATGATCTGTTTCCACCTCCCCCATGTCTTTCCGTATGCCTGATTATTTGTGACAGCATATAAAAACTACATTGCATATAAAATTACAGAGATAAGATTAACCCTGTACTGATGTTACCTTCCCAAACAGATTATTTATGATGGCTTCTGCCAGATAAGTACATGCACTAGCCATAGAGGCTCACTTTAGACTATTTTTAAGGATATACATGATTTGAATCTGAACTTCAATCACTTTGAGAGGTTGTGTACTTCTGGTAACTTTTAGTCCTAGAGTTCTTACTCCTAGAACTTTTTGAGGTTTTAATCCAAAGCAATTGGCATTTTACCAGCACCACCAGCAAGCTGTCTACTCCAATTTTTGTCCTGCTAACTTCAAAAGACGCTATGAATATTGTGGCTTCCTGGTTGTTATCACCTATTCTGGAATAGGCAGGTGCCACTGGTGGAAAAATGGACCCAAATGAAGCATTCCACTCTCCGAATGATTTCTTCAATATCATGGCCCTGTAATCCTTCCATGCCTATTGACTTTCCAATGCCTTTAGGCAGATTTTAAAAATATTTTTTTATGCCTTCCTAGTTGTCCATAACAGGAAGCTGCTCAAATTACCTAGCCATCCATAAGTGAAAGTAGATGTCAAAAAGCCTGCTTTAAACTCTGTCTCACTGACCTTATAAATAATTGTACCAGAATGTAAACATCCAAATAAATATTTGCCTGTCAAATCACCTTTGGGAACTAGCCACTTATTCTAGCATTTTATCATTGTACAAAGCACTTCAAGAATTCTTTTTAGACCACTGTTTTTAGAGCCACTTAGTAAATTTAATTTTGTTACTTTTAATGTTACAAAGGCCTTTTTACCCAAAGATGCAACTCCTTGATCACACACCATAACCACAATGTATAGGTTAATAAACTTCCGGCTATTTAGAAGAAGTCAAATCCACGGTATATACATAGAGAATAGCAACCCCTGAGAGTATTTAATATAGCATGCTAGTTTCTGCAGGCACTTCTTGCAGAACAGTTCCATTATTTGAAAGATGGTAATTTTATTGGGATATGTGTAGAGCCTCCCAGATTGTCAACTTTGGAAAGAATGCCAACTATTTGGACATGTTAGTATTCTGATGTGTTTTAAAAGCTATACCCATGATACTAGAGTCACCAATTTTTAAAAAATTTCAGAAAACTCTCTCTTCCTTCATCCTTCATCAAACAGCGTACAAAGTAATCAATGCCAGTGGTGTAATCATTTACCAACACTTCTGTTACTAAAATATTTCAATTGTCTTTTAAATCCAGTGAATGCCTTTCATCCTTTGGCACTGTAAATTTTGTTCCATGTTCGACATAGTGCCTTGGGGTTGTGAGAGTTCTCCATCCATAAGGCTGCAGATTGCAGCTGACATATGGTCGAGCACGGTCGAGCATCTCTCACATTTGGAGGAAGAAGCTTTCTTGCCTATTACCAGTAAGGCCCTTGGTGCCCCCCACTGCATTAACATTCATCCCAGTTTGGATCCCCTCTCTGATCTGCCTTAGATGGGTTGATTAATTTTGATTAAAGCTGAGTTTGGCCAAGTTCTAAGTAACATGGAAAATGTTACTAGGCCTCCACAGTTTCTTAATCCCTTATTACAGCTTCCTGGAAAGGAGTCCACTTTGTTTCTGGATCCCCAGCAGTTCCGTTTGGAACCAGCCACAGAGGCAGGAGAGTCTCACACAAGGATAATCCCACAGCACGATATCTATCACTGAACCAGCAGCCTGTGCTGTGGGTGTGCGGCGAGGCCAAGGCAGATGTTCCGAGGGAGGCTGGGCACACAGAAGGAGTTTAAATTTCCATCACAGGCCCTTTTGGAGTCTAATCTCCAGCTTCCCCCACCCCATAGCCCTTTGAAAATTTTAGAGTCGAATTTTAAAAATTGACTTTAAAGGCCTTGGGAGAGTCTCCAACACAGGTGCTAAAGGACATCTAACTGTAATATGGCTGAGATATTTTTAGGTCTGTAGTACAGCTGGGAAAAAATATAAGGATTTTCCCTTTCCTGAGAGAAAGCTTATCTGCTAGGAGTTAAAGCCATCCCTTTTCAGAGGGGAAATGCCTGCTTCCTTTCTGGGGCCTGATCGCCAAGGCTGTCTGGGGAAAGAAAGGGCTATGTCAAGTACTTGGATACTCCTTCTACACTTGTACTTCCCAAGAAAATAAAACACTTCTTCAAAAACTTGACTACCTACAAGCCAGCAGATGTTCCTGTGTGACCCTAACTGAAAATGCCTTGTCCAGGTGAATTTTCGTTTTTAGCTTGAATTACCTGGTTTCCCTGTTTATCGTGAGCAGATTGAGTGAATTCCTGTCAAATCTACATTTGATTTTTCTGTTTGTTTCACAGATGTATTTTTAAGCTTCAGCAAAGAAGTGTAGGCATGTCCAGTGAGACCTGGGTAACACAATTTTTACAAACATATTTTGTCACCCTATAAGCCTGTGAAGATCTTGAAACATTAGGCCAAATGTATCTACTCTCAGCATTCAAGAACATATCCTTGTGAAGAGGGGAGTGGGGGAAGGGCAGGAATAGAGTTGCCTCTATGGCACAGCAAGTCAGGATTATTGATCTCTATCTGAATTTTACAGGGTACAAAAGATTGCAGGATCATTTTGAAGATGCCCATGCTGCACTCAGAGAATAGAGCAGAAGGAAGGCCAGGTGGGCTTTCTCAGCTGACTATAATTTCAGAAGGACAGGGTCGGACTAAAGAGAGGCAGTCACTTCAGTTTACCACAGGGTTATCTACATGTGAGTGTCCCTGTTGACTGCTGATTTATTGTTATTGTAGTTATTATCTTGTGTTAACAAAGTAACATTGATATAAAGATAGTGATTGCCAGGGGTCTGGGGGAGAGGGATGAATAGGTTGAACATAGGTCATTTTTAGGGCAGTGAAACTGTTCTGTACGATTCTGCAATGATGGATACATGACATTATATATTTACCAAAGTCCATACAACTGTACAGCACAAAGTGTTAACTATAGACTTCGGCTAGTAGCAATGCTTCACTATTGGTTCACCAATTGTAACAAATGTACCACACTAATGTAAGATGTTACTAATAGGGGCAACAATATGTGGGTGTGTGGGAGTGGGTGTGGGGGTTTATAAAGGGAATTCCCTATACTTTCAATGTAATTTAAAACTTCTCTAAAAACAAAGTTTATTATTATTTTAAAAAAAAGAAGGCGGACCAGGCAGACTTTCTCCCCTGACCATAATTTCAGAAGGACAGGGTCAGGCTGAAGAGGGGCAGCCACTTCAGTTTATCTCACTGTTGGCTGCATGTGAGCTTCTCTGTTGACTGGTGGTTTTCCCTTCACAGTAGCTGTTTTCACGGATTTTCATGAGAATGTGAAGGTCAAAGGGCTAAGGAGCATCAAAATGATCAAGTTGGGTTAATTGGCCCAACAAACCACCCCAAACCTCAGTGGATTTTCTATACTACGAGTTGATTTCTTGCTTACAACACAGCCTAGTGCTAGTCGGTAAAGAAGTCTACTTGGGCTCCTTCCATTTAGGGCAGTGAGTCCCTGAACACAGTCCCTGCAGGCAGGGGACAGAATGTAGTGGTTTCAGCAGGAAATTTTATTTGCCAGGCCTGGAAATGGTGCATCTCACTGCTGCCAACATTGCATTGGCTGGAATCCAGTCCTAGAGCTACTCTTAACCATAAGGGAAGCTGGGCCATGTGGTCTAGCCATGTGCCCAGGGGAAAAAGGCGAACAGTTTGGTGAACACCTAGGCAGACTTTGCCACAAAAATTGAGAATTGCTTTTCTTAATTCAGAAAACTATTTATAAGAACTTTTACCTACAGATATTCCTTTCAATTCTTTTTTTTTCAAGACCTCGAGAAGGAAAGCCATTTCTTTTTTTTAAAACAAAAAAATGATTCAGAGGGTGCTGAGAATAAAAGAATATGGCACAGAGCAGGCACACAGGATGTGTGTGCCAAGGGTATTGGAGAAGAAATCATACCATCTGGATTTAGTCCTTTGCATTCTAATGTTATCAGGTGATTTTTTTGTGAGCATAAAAATAAAGAAAGCTGTGCTTTTTGTAAGTGGAAAGTGTCATTATATTTGAGGTGAGTCAGGAAGTGAAGTGAAGGGGAAAGTGTCTATTTTTGGGCTCTGAACACAGCTGAGGAGCCCTTGATGCCTGCTAGAGAGACACAGCTGCAGGAGCGTGCAGGGCTGTCGATCCACCTGCGCCCCAAGCCAGGCGCGTACTGACTTCCTTGTCCTGTTTGTGGTCCTTTTATCTGAAAGTTATAAGAAGCAGAAAAAAAATCTGATAGTATTTCCTAATGTGTTAAGTAGCCCTTATATGGTTCTGATAAATAAAATATTTCGGGCAAGAACAGCACTCAACTGCATAAAAGAAACTTCATCCAGTTTGCCAAATTTCACTTGCATGTACTTAAATGTCAGCTCTTGCTGAGTAGCAAATTATCTTTGCCTTGTCTCTAATCCTATTTATCCAGTGGTGGTGGTCCTTTGGTCATTAGTAACTACATCCTATCCAAATACTTTTGAAGCTTATGACAAGGACAGTTGCCAGGTACAGTAAACACTGGATTAAAGTGATATTACCAAGCACTATTTTATGAGCCCATTTAAAATGGTAACCTGGCAACCAGCTTGCTTTTGTCCAAATGGATTACATAGCCATAATTTGCACTCAGAATTAATTTCCAAATAAGTTTGTTAAAAACAAAAGAGACTTCCAAGTAAATATTTAAATGGGCATACTCTTGGAAAATGTTCAGAGGGAACTTGCCTGCCTAAAAGAACTTTGTTGTTCTAGAACAAAAAGTTTGCTTAAATTTCTATAATTATTAAACAATTAAAAATGAAGCAAGGATTAAAAATGAAGATCCCTGTTGGAAAAGGTAGATGGACTGAACAAATAACAAGCACTAATTTTATATGCTAAGAGGTTCTGAAACTTTAAAAGAAAAACAAGTAAACCCAAGTATTTAGATAAATAAAGGAAGAAAGAAACAAACAGGAACCTGCTATTCCATTCAGTTGGGAGAGGCTGAGTTTCATGCCTATAGAAATTCATCCATTCACTAATATCTGATGAATGCTATATTAGGGTTCTCCAGAGATGGCCAAAAAGGCTATTCCATTTTAACAAGAAACATTTTTGGACAGACACATAAATAGAATCACTTTCCTAGTAAAGTCCAAGGAAAGGCTTTTTACTAGAGATTAGACCTTGTTGGAAAAGATAGATGGTCTGAACAAACAACTAGCACTTATTGAGTGTCTACTATGCTTCCACGATGTACTGGTTAGGCAACTGGGGATAACAAAAGAAACATATTTGCTGAATTGGTCAATGAAAGAAATTTAAGACATAAACCACTCTCCTTAAGTACTTGATTATAGAGATAAAGCCAGAAACCATGAAGCCATTTGGAATAACTGAAATGTTATGGTGGAGCAATGCAATCAGAATTCAGGGAAAGGAATGGTATAGTGGACAGAATAAGCAGGCGCAGGTCATGAAAGAATTGATTCCTGGAGTGGGCTTCAAATACCAATGGACACTAGATTTGGAAAAGAAAGAGAAGTCTAGGTTATGGAGACAGCATGGGAGAAACCATCAACAGGGCAGAGAAAGACCCAGAAGAATGGTCACGGAGACGGAAAGGGTGTGAGCTTCAGAGTCCTGGAGCCAATCAAGATTCAGGGGGCTTAACAGCAAAGTGTGTTATATGAAGGGCATAAATATGCAAAAAACAAGTAGGGAATCTTATAAAGTAGTAATATACAAGGGGACTCCAGAGGCAGCAGGTGCTTGGGGAAGGGCCTTAACATCAGAGGTAAATTTTTGATAGTGCACAATTTGAGCTTGAATAGAGCCTTTGCAGTTGCTTTGGAATAAAGTAACTACTTGCAATAATCTACAGGTTTTGAGCAAACATGCACGCATTACCGGACACAGCTTACACGGTGAACGTGCCACTGGTTATGATATTTTAATTGATAGCTTTTTGCTTGTTTTTTTTTTTTTAAATAATGCTCAATGAATAATTTTGGCTTGATCTCTCTTGTATATGTTTAAGGTAGGGACTTTTTATGCCAGTAGGATGATTATCTATCCTCGGCTATACTTGAACTAAACGTTCAATTTCATGGGGTCAGATACAGGTGTATCTGTGCAAGTTTTTCTCTATGGCTGCTGGATTAGAGCTGTGCTGATGTCCCAGGAAATGAGGATAATCAAGTCAATTACAAAAGTGTGTATAGTTCTTAAGAGCATATTGCTCCCGGCAAGTCTGTTTCACAGGGCGCAAGGTTAATTAGTGTTTATTAAGGAGTTCAAAGATAAAACAAAAAGATGAAGAAGAGGAAGACCAAGCTGTAGCAGGTCTGCAAGGTGGTAGTTTTTCTTTCTCTGGTTCCCACTTTCCTTCTGGCATCCAACCTCTCAGACAACCTTCTGCTACATCTGGATTTCCTTAACTTCTTTGACCCCTTTCCGTCTGTCTCTAGACTTACGTTCTGCAAAAGAGATGCATTGATTAGATTCTTCGTTGGCCACCTTTGAACAATAATAGTTCCTGTTTGGAGAGTGTCTTCACTATAGGCACAACACTAGGTGCTTTCACAGATATTACTTTATCAGATGAGCACAAAAACACTATAGGCTAGGGACCAGGGTAGTTAAATAACTGGTCTAAGGTCACACAAAAAATAAACGATAAAGCCATAGCTCAGATTTAATTCTGTCTGGCTCCAAAGTCCATGCTCTTTCTTCACTTTCTGCTTCACTATCTTCAGAGACTGGATTTGTACTTAGGTGCTCAGGGCAGTTTAAAGACTCCTTCACATATTTCAGCATCAGTACCAATACTCTCCAAAGGGTAAAGCATCTATTGGAACCACTGTGGGCAAAGATTGACAGTACAAGGTTTAGTCAAATCCTGAAAATATCTTTCTTTGACAACTTTGAGGGAATGTAAAATCTTATCTGTGCTCCATTTCCTATTCTGTGTAGGGCTTGTCTAGGTGGTCTGTGTGCATCACACGTCAATGCACAGAAGTCTTTTAAGCCTCCATTTAAGTCTGGACTCTTATTCTGGGTAGGTGAAATTTTCCATAGTGGAGATAACATTGAACTCCTCTGAGCCTCAGTTTATTCATCTCTAACCTCTATTTTGCTTCCATCCCTGAACTGTTGTGAGAATCAAGTAAGAAAATGAAAAGCACTTTGAATATTGTAGACTTGTACTTTCAAGTAACTGAAAATGGAAAAATAAATCTCAATAATATTTAAGCCACTGACATCTTGAATTTTTCTGTTGCTCACAGTTGAAATTAATTTTAATTGATTTAGTACAAATGTCACAATTAAATACATAAAACCAAAAAAACTTGAAGCATCTTGCATAATGGGTTGAGGTTTGGGGAGCTAATTCTTTAATTTGATATTATATATCAGTATGTCTACAATCTCTGGACAGAGAATAATGATTAACTTTTAGATTTCTGCTAACTGCTAGTATCAGATTTTTATCTGTGGCTATATAAAATAACCTGAGAACATTTTTTTTTCTGCAAAATGTGCAATTATGCATTTATGTGTAAATAAATTGTTTTACATGCATTGATTATGAAGGAAAAATAAGATTGTCCATTCAGTGACCAATATACAACTCAAGACAAAATTAACTGGCAAGACTGTCTCTGTAGAACAGAACAGCAGCTTTAGTCTCTGTAGTAAGAAGTCTGCCAAATTTTCTCTCTTCTTATTCTCTACTCACAATCATTTAATGAACCTCATAAAACCTAATATCCCAATTTAGCAGTTTCCCCCTTGTGTTTTACTAAGAAAACAGATCTTGCAATAAAATAAACATGCAGAAGGGCTCAGGGCAAAGGTACATTTTGTATGTGATTTTAATAAAAACATGTTTTATTTTGTCAGGAAAAAAACACCTAGTGATAGCCTAAAAATATAACACAGAAAAACTGTGAACAAAGATCATCCAACTCAAATATCAAAATTATAATGCCTCATATCACCACCATTTCTTTCCATGGGTTAATTCAAAATAGGGTTTATGTCTAAAACAATGGCAGAGTACACACAGGGTGATGCTAGGATGTTCAAAAAGCAATGTTAGGGGGAGCAGATGTGGCTCAAGCAGTTGAGCACCTACCTCCCACATGGGAGTTCCCAGGTTTGGTTCCCGGTGCCTCCTGAAAAAAAACAAAACAAGCAACAAGCAAAACAAACAAACAAACAAAAACAACTGAGGGAAGCCTATGTGGCTCAGTGGTTGAGGGCTGGCTTCACACATATGATGTCCTGGGTTCAATCCTCGGTTCCCAGTACCTAAAAAAAACAAAAAAGGCAATGTTAGAACATTGATAAAGAAGTTGTTTGGAACCAAAATGATGTGGTAAAACTTATGCAAAGGAAGTATCTGTTGCTTTCTGATCCACACTAGTCATTGCATCATTGAGGGGGAAGGAGCTGGGAAGATAGTCTATTCCAGCACAGTTTAGAGTTCTATTTCTATCTGACGCTACCAAGATGCAATAATGAAATCTGAGAAGAATAATGTGGCTGGTCCACTGCTGCTAGTCTCCTCCCTACTTGAAGATTCTGATCTGCTTGTGAGTGGGCTTGTGGAGCCCCCCAAAAATGGGAACTTTTGATGGACCACCACCCTCATTCCCTCATCGAAAAAAATGCAGATTGGAGTCCGGTGGGACCTCTGAATCCACAGAAAACTTCTGGGGATGAGATCTCTATTCCTGTAAGGACAGAGCCATCCTCCCATTTGAGTGGGACTTTGAAGAGTGATTAATATTTTTATGTGCCAAAGTACTTGATACATTAAAAAAAACCCTCATGGCTAAAAATCTATATACTGGTTGAAAACTATCAATGAAAAAACAAGTCAGAAATAATTCTATTTCAATGAAAATATTTATTTGACTGTCCATATTAGAGACACGGTAGCACAACTGATTACTCTTCTTGTTTTAATATAATTGCATTCAGTTTAATTCAACAACAGCCTCCCATGTGCTCTTCCCTCCCTCTGGCTCCCCACGACCATAATTGCCACCACCACCACCTTGCCTGCCCTCTACTATGTTCTCATCTCACCCAGAACCTTAATGGCACTGAAGTCAATTAGGATTCTGTAAATATTTAGGTAAGTAACTAATATTTGTCTACTCCACACTACTGAAAATCCATGATGGCAGGAACTGCATTCCTCTTACATGTCGCTGTGACTATCATAATTCTAGTATACAGTAGGTGCTTAGTAAATATTTATTAAATAAATAAATGAGTTTATTGGAATTTAAGTCAACTTTTTTATGCAAACCAATATTGGGGATTCATGACAAATTATATAAGACTTAGAAGGAGAGATATGACATATATGCAAAGAACTATACGGCAAAGCAGAATGCCATCATTATTAGAGTGGAGCTATAAGTACTAAAGAAGTATTATTTGTGGAGGCGGTGATTAATTCTGGCCACTAATAAAGACAGAAGGACTCCATTATATAAACACTGATTAGCTGGAGTGCAGCTCTGTAGACAGTGTGTAAGCCACTAACTTACTGATGGCTAATGCGGAATACCTGAGGGGTTTTTTTGTTGTTGTTTTTACACTTGGTATGGAATACTACCCTGCACTTTTACTTTATATTCTAGAAGAAGATGGCATTATTATATATACAACCATACATAATGGAATTGAAGTACTAACTGGGAAACAGTAACTTCCACATTATTGTAATTTTGCTCTCCAGATCATATTCAAGTGTGAGCATTACATAAAAAATAACATTAAGCTCCTTGAAAGCTATTTGCTGAATGTTCTTAGTCACATTTGAACATTTCAAATAAATAGGATGTTTCTTATTTCAACTGTAACTGAAAGATTTATCAGGAAATAATACCCAATGAAGATAAAATTGTAGTAAACAGACATTCTCATATATTGCTGGTAGAAGAGCAAATTGATATTTCATTTCTGAGGAAATCAATCTCAGTTTTCGGACACTTTGCCAAAGAGATTCCATTTCAATGCATTTATATTTCTAAATATTTTTAAATGAGATGTTTATCAAAATTTTAAAAATCTCTAACAGTAAAAAATTAGGGAAAACCACAATTTAAAAAATAGAAAAATTGGTTAAATTTTGGAAAGTATGACACCATGAAAACCATGAGTGAAGAAAGAGTTTTCACTGTTTTAAAACCAAATAAACTCTTATGTGAAGTCTTAATATGGAAAGAATATGGAAGTTAAGCTGCTTTGGTTGAAATGACCCACTGGTTAAAAACCACTCAATGTCTCCTGTACCCACTGCCTAAACCCAGTTCACAGCTCACAAGCTACTTCTAAGGCAGAATATTGATTGATGTGGGAATGCTTTTGAAAATAGACTGTTATAAAGTCTTATAGAGAAGACAATCTCATCTTGAAATTTACAGGGAAATATTAACAGTGCTTATCTCTGAATAATGGGATTATTGTTCATTTGCTTCAACTCTTTAACAGTTTGCAAGTTTTAAAAAGTAGAAATGCATTAATTTTGTAACCATGGAAAAAAGTCATTTAAAAAAAATATATAACCTAATATTCATTTGTTAAACACAGTCCTGCTCAAAATGTGATATTCCTATATTTCCCCCCAAGTATTGTTTCTGCTATGTACTCTTCCAGGAGCAGAGAGGAAAGTATCTGCAATGCTTCTGTGGCCCTAATTCTGGGCATTCCTCTTTCCAATTGAATTGATGTAGTCCAGTGAAATATATGCCAATATAATGTTCTAATAGATTTAACAATGATTATACAAGAATTTTATTCTGAAAATTTAAAAGAGTGCCTCAAGAAGGAAAAACTTCCTCTAAGTAAATCTGCTCACAACAAAATTAGCTCATACAAATATTTGGTTAAGCAGATGCTATCTGAGTTTGCAAGTGCCAAATGGGAGGTATTCTTTCCCAGTATCAATTATCGTGCTTTGATGTGTTTTTCCCCAGGATAAATAAGTTTTCGTTAACGGCATCACACCAATAAGCAACCCTACAATCAGCTATGCCTTTTCGGTGTGTGTGGGAAGGGTTGGCTTAAAGGGAGTCTTCCAGGCCCTCCATTGCCATCGTCTATATATTCTGAGCTCACAATGAGGCAAAAACAGAGGAATGCCTCTTCATACTCACCAGAAACTTCAGCCCTTTGGTAGAACCAACTAGCAGCAGGTAGGTGTGAGGGGCTGGATTCGCAGGAATTGTTATAATCCTGCCTAAACATATCCCTTTTCTGGGTTGCCTCTGCAGTCTACTCCTATTAACAATCTCCATTAAACGTTTTATATTTCTGGCAGAAGAGTTCTAAAGAAATATTTATATCAGGCTGTAAATGGAAAACTAATATTATTTGCCACAAGTAGATAAAATTGAATAAAGGAAAGCTACCAAATTTTGGTAGGTGATATAACCCACTACCCAACCACCCAGAAAACGCTGGGAATTAGGCCTTCCCTCTTTGTGAAAAAGGAAATTGGAAAGTGCTACGGCGTGTTAGGGACAGAGTAGCTCTAACTTGAGACTTCCTCCTAGGCTTCATTAGAAAGATGAAAAGAAGATTATAAGGGAATACTTTTTTGATGATGTGATTCACTGATATTCATTATTATACCAGTGGACTAGACAGAACCATCCCTTGTGCTTCCAGTGGTATTTGTCTCCTACTTTGGGAATTACCACTCAGAATGATGATATAAGTGCAGGTAGTTGGTAACTATCATCTTCCTTCCCATTGTAAAGGGACTCTAGCATCTCATGGCTTTTGCTTTAACTCATTCATTCTTATTGCTCAGCTTAGTTCTTGTGCTCAAGGAAAAAAAATGGGATTCAATATCTTTTGGGTCTCAAATATTTTCTCACATCTCTGTGACTCTTTCAATTTTTAGCTTTTCTTGAGACAAACTCTATATTCAAATTTAGCCAGGTGCTTTATTTGCCATTAAGTATGGCATATATTTAAAGAACTAAATAAATAATATTACTTTACTACATTTATGTGCTGATAATTTAGTATCTGCAGTGGGTACCAGATGATGTCATTGCTGTGAGCTTTAAGATTTTCCTTATTACAGCCATGCTAGCATTATTTTTAGCACAGCAGGTGTCAAAAAGGTTTATTTTGAAAGAAAGAAAACATAAAAATGAATTATTTATGTGAGTTAAATCAAAA
>JAQZBX010034251.1:0-25067 GCA_029593785.1 Cabassous unicinctus
TTTTTTTTGCCATTTGTATTTCTTCTTTGGAGAAATGTCTATTCAAGTCTTTTGCCCATTTTTTAACTGGGTCATTTGTCTTTTTACTATTCAATTGTAACATCTCTTTATATATTCTGGATATTAAACCCTTATCAGATATGTGATCGCCAAATATTTTTTCCCATTGAGTTGGCTGCTTTTTCACCCTTTTGACAAAGTCCTGTGATGTGCAAAAGTGTTTAATTTTGAGGAGGTCCCATTTATCTATTTTTTCTTTTCTTGCACGTGCTTTGGGTGTAAGGTCCAAGAAACCACCACCTACTACAAGGTCTTGAAGTTGTTTCCCTACATTTTCTTTTGTAGTTTTATGGTTCTGTCTTTTATATTTAGATCTTTGATCCATTTTGAGTTGATTCTTATATATGGGGTGAGATAGGGGTCCTCTTTTATTCTTTTGGTTATAGATATACAGTTCTCCCAACACCATTTGTTGAAGAGACTGATTTGTCCCATTAACATGGACTTGGTAGGTTTGTCAAAAACCAGTTGACTGTATAAGTGAAGGTTTATTTCTGGACTTTCAATTCTATTCCACTGATCAATGTGTCTATCTTTACGCCAGTATCATGCTGTTATATAGCTTCAGTATTAGGGTGATGTTTGCATCATACAATGAGTTAGGTAATATTTTATTCTCTTAGATTTTTTGGAAGAGTTTGAGCAGGATTGGTGTTAGTTCTTTTCAGAATGATTGGTAGAATTCAACTGTGAAGCCATCTGTTCCTGGGATGTTTTTGATTGGGAGGTGTTGTTGGCTTATTCAATCTCATTACTTGTGATTGGTCTGTTGAGGTCTTCTATTTCTTCTTTTGTCAGTATAGTTTGCTTGTGTGTTTCTAGAATTTTTTTTCCATTTCATCCAAGTTGTCCAACTTGTTGACATAAAGTTTTTTCATAGTATCCTCTTATGACACTTTTTATTTCTGTGGGGTCAGTGGTGATGCCCCTCTCTCATTTCTGATTTTATTTATTTGCATCTTCTCTCTTGTTTCTTTGTTAGGCTAGCTAAGGGTTTGTCAATTTTATTAATCTCAAAAAAAAACAAACTTTGGTTTTGTTAATTCTCTCTATTGCTTTTTTTTCTCCTCAATTTAATTTAATTGCTCTCTAATCTTTGTTATTTCTTTCTTTCTGCTTTCTTTGGGATTAGTTTGCTGTTCTTTTTCTAGTTCCTCCAAAGGTGTAATTGGGTCTTTGATCTTATTTCTTTCTTATTTTTTAATGTAGTCATCAAGGGCTATAAACTTCCCTCTCAGCACTGCCTTCACTACATCTCAAAAGTTTTGATATGTCATATTCTCATTTTCATTTTTCCTGCAATTTCCTCCTTGACCCACAGATTGTTTGAATGTGTTGTTTAACTTCCATATTTGTGAGTTTTCCATTTCTCTGCCCATTATTGATTTCCGGCTTCATTCTGTTATAATCAGAGATAGTGCTTTGTATCATTTCGATCTTTCTAAATTTGCTGAGACTTGTTCTATGACCTAACATGTGGTCTAACCTGGAGAATGAGCCCCATGAGTTTGCCAGATGAATATATATCATACTGTTTTGGGATGCAATATTCTGTATATGTCTTTTAGGTCTAGTTTTTCTAACGTATTATTCAAGATCTCTGTTTCTTTATTGATTTTCTGTCATTTCTGGTTGTTGTTTTTTTGTTGTTGTTTTTTTTGCTGACAGTGGTGTATTGAAGTCCTCCACTATGGTTGTAGAGAGTCTATTTCTCCCCTTAATTTTGCCAGTGTTATAAGCTGCTCTCATGTATTTTGGGGCACCTTGCTTAGATCCATATATATTTATGATCTTTCTTCTCAATATTTTACCCATTTTATTAACATATAGTTCCTTTCTTTGTCTAAGACAGTTTTTCATTTAAAGTCTTTTTTGTCTGACATTAATATAGCTACCCCAATCATTTTTTATTATTGTTTACATGGAAAATTATTTTCTAACCTTTCACAATCAGCCTATTTGTGTCCTTGGATGTAAGTGAAGCATTACTCACTTCAGCCATTTTTTCTCTAGGTTTATATATGTCATACTTTATTTTTATATCTCTTTTTACCCTTTTAATTATCCTTACTAATAATCTTCCTTTCTACACTCTCTTCCAACCCTCTCTCTCCTGTGTTTTCCTTTCAACCTGCAGAACTCCCTTTAGTAATTCTTGAAGGGCAGGACTCTTGTTGACAAATTCTCTCAATTTCTGTTTATCTGTGAATATTTTGATCTCTCATTCATTTTTGAAGGACAGCTTCGATGGATACATAATTCTTGGCTGGCAGTTTTTCTTTTCAGCACTTTTCCTATGTCATACTACCTCCTTGCCTCCATGACTTCAGATGAAAAATCAGCACTTAATTTTATTGGGCATTCCATATATGACATGGATCTCATTTCCCTTGCTGCTTTTTGGATTCTCCCTTTAATTTTGGTGTTTGACAGTCTGATTATTATGTGTCTTGGAGTGTGTCTGCTAGGATTCGGAGTATGCTATGTTTCCTGGACATGTACATCCTTGTGCCTTATTAGAGTTAGGGAATTTGGGGCCATTATTTTCTCAAACACTCTTCCTTCCCCTTTTCCCTTCTCTTCTCTTCTCCATGTGGGGCATCCATAATGTGTTTGTTTAAATGTTTTGTGCTGTCATTCAATTTCCCAAATCCCTGTTGAGTTTTTTTCACTTTTTGTCTATTTGTTCAACTATCTGTGTGATTTCAGATGCCTTATTTTCCACTTTGCTAATTCCTTCCTCTGCCTGTTAAAATCCACTGTTATTGTGTGATTCTAGTGTATTTTTAATTTTTTCCATTGTGCATTTCATTACCATAAGATCTGTTATTTATTACATATGCTACAATTTCTTCTGTATGTTCACGCAGTCTATTTTTAATATTTTTTATCTCCTCCCTCATCTCATTGAATTGATTTAGGAGATTTGCTTGGATATGTTTAATTAGTTGCTCCACATTCTGTGTCTCTTCCTGTGTTTGAGTTTGTTCATTTGACTAAGCCATATCTTCCTCTTTCTTAGTATGGCTTCTCACTTTTTGCTGATGTCTAGGCATCTGTTTATCTTGATGGGTTTATGCTGTTAGTCATTTTCTCTCCTTTTTATTTTTGTTTGGTTTTCTGTTAAGGGTCTTCTTTGACACTTGATTCCATTTATTCTAAATCTTTAGAATGTCCATGTTAAACTAAAAGAATAAAAGAACAAAAAATATATAAAAAATAAAATAAAAAGAAAGAAAAATAATATAAAATGATAAAAATGCAAAAATACAAAGGGAAAAAAAAGAAAAGACAAGTGTATTAGCCAACCAAAGTGATACTGATGCAAAAATACAAATCTGTTGGTTTTTATAAAGGGTGTTTATTTGGGGTAGAAGCTTACAGTTGCCAGGCCATAAAGCATAAGTTACTTCCCTCACAAAAGTCTCTTGCCACGTGTTGGAGCAAGATGGCTGCCAATATCCACCAAGAGTTCAGGCTTCCTAGCTTCCTCTCTTCCCGGGGTTTGTTTCTCTGTAGGCTCAGCTGCTGTGATCATTCCACAAGGCCTGCTATAGACTATCAGGCAACCAACTCTGTCTCTCTCCCCAGGACTCGATTCTCTCTGGGCTCAGCTGCTCTGCTCCTCTGTGTGCTTACTTCCTGGGCTCCAGCTCAAAACTCCCTACTCTGTCCTTTGCCATGTCTTTTCTCTGTGAGACCCTCCCCACCAAGGGGTTTGGGATGCAATGTACTACTGTTGTGGACTGATGTGGCCCAATCAAAGCCTTAATCATTATTTAATCAAGTAAAAATGAAACCTCTGAATCCAACACAATCTAATGTGTCAACATGCCAGTTTAGAAACATAATCCAATATCTATTTTTGGAATTCAGAAACAATATCAAACTGCTACAACAAGAAAAACAGGAAAAGAAAAAAAGAAATGAAGAAAAAAATAAAAAGAAGAGAGAAGAAAAGGAAGAAGAGAAGAGAAGAGAAAGAAAAAGAACAACCACCAAAAAAATGATTCCTTCTCAGCCACTAGCTTCTGGCTAGCCACTCCAAATTGGCTCCCATTCCTGCCAATAACCCAGCAGTCGGCCTATCTTCAGATAGCTGGATGAGGAAAGGGAGAAAAGAAAACAAAACTGGGCCTCCCTCTCAGGCCATTGGCCACTGGCTATGCTCCTACTTGTTGGCTCCCCATGCCCGCTATGAATCACCCTGTGGCCCACTTCTACACAGGTACCCTGAAGAGGAAAGGGAGAACCAAAAATGGACCTCCCTCTCATGCCTCCGGTTAGTTTTCTCCATATCAGCCAGATCTCCTTGAGGCTTACCTTTCCTCTGGTGCCTGTCTGAGCACCCCTTTACAGCCCTGATTGCCCCACAGCCTGCAGCTCCCCCAGTATCCAGCTGCTGGCCCTTATCCAGATGCCATCTCCAATTGCTTCCGCTGCCCCATGGCTTCCCCTGTCCCCAGCAAGCTTGCCTGCCTTCCTGCAGCTTTTCCAGGAGGAATGAAGCCTGCCATTCCCTACACTGCCATCATGGATCTTCTGGAGCAACTTTTTGAATGAGGGATTGACTTTATTTTCTTAGAGTTCACAAGCAAAACTAAAATAGTTTGCAGACAATTCCAGCATCATTTCCTAAGTCTTTGGCCTTGGGATCCTTTTTTAACAGACCATCTATTCTAATTGGACTAATGTTCAACAAAACATGCTTTTAGAAATACTGTTTAGAAAGATAGCTGTGGTTTGCGCATTTAAACACCAAAATGTCTTATTTTAACCTCCTTGTTTACAATCGGTATGAAATCCTGTTTTGAAATTGTGTTTCCTGAGCTACAACCAACTGTTTGCTGGAACCTCAGGTTCAGTAGGATGCATATTAATGATAACTACATTTTCTGTGTAGCGGTACTTTCAGAACACATCGACATATGTCAACTTGCTTGCCTCTACACCAAAAGTCTCTAGATTCCATATAATTTTTTATTTCATTTTTTTTTTAATTTGGGGATCTGCTTTTTAGTTTTCCTGCATCTTTACATTATTACTTGTTCTTTATCATCTATCATGAGTATGGGAATTAAATACAAAATTTATTAGAACATGAATAAGCATTAACTGAAGAATTCTCTTACTAAAATAAGCACATAAACTTGACAATGTCTTGAACTCATCCTATATAGTTAGCACAAGCACAAATATATGTAGCAGAACATGTAGTCTATACAGGGAAATTCTGATATAAATTTTCATCTCAATATCCAGGATTTATGAAAGCCCTGAACTAAATATATCATCTGTGTTCCAGCACAATCTTGATTTATCTTCTTTTTGTTTTGTTCTGATTATCTTTTTTTACGTGGCTGATGCTACTTTTTTCTCTGATGGAGTGTTGATTACTTAAACCTGGGCTCTTACTATTATTTGAGAAAATACTAAATCTTGGCTTGTGAGTTTAATGAACTTTACTTACATTACATTTTTTATCAATTGCATTTAAGAGAGGTTGTTTTTCTAATCTGCTATATGATTTTAAAAAACCTGCTGGTTACCTATCGCTAGGAAATTGCTTCTCTTTATATTTTGGTGGCCTCAGGTTTTCTTTTACTTCCTACTCTGTGTCTTCTACATTCTCTGCCCAATTGCCTCAGTGTTTGGACCACATTATGTCAATGGAAGGTATATTTTTTTTATTACTTTTGTGGGGGAAGAAGAGACATTTTGAAATTGCATTAATGCTGACAATAATATGTAGAAAACTGAACACTCCAGTACTTCTTTGTGAGACCATATCTACAGTAGCTCAGATCTTTTACTGCTTAACTCCTTCCCATCCAATATTTATGGGTTGCAAATGGACTTGCGTGGCAATTATAGTAGCGGGAGATCTTTTAAAATTACTCCCTGATAGTCAGGTTTGTTTCAGTCGGGCATATTGTAAAATATCTGAGTTTATGACATTGCTATTCAAGTATGTATGTATAGTATGACATTACAATTCAAGTCATGTAGTTCATATAATTTAGGAGAAAATGTAAGGAAATTCTAGAGCACTAAAAGACAAGAAAAGAAAGAAAATTATATTGCATATAAATAGATTTTTAGTATAGCTTGCTAGCCAGGAAAGACATAGCCATCAAAGATGTAAGGAAATGCCGTATACTTTTCAATTCAATCAGATTTATTGAGCATATAGTATGTGTCAGACCCTGTGTTTAGGTAATGTACATAGGATGCAAAAATGGGTAAGAAGTGATCCCTGTTCTCAAAGATTACACAAAAGGAAAGAGATGGATAGACAAATAATAATTCAATAATTGCGATAATAAGCTTATATGTAAGTAATTCATTCTGGGTAGAGAAAGGAGGATTTGGTTGGAGAGGGTGACTTTGAGGGTGATCCTGTGTGTTCAAGGATGAATAGGAGTTTGCCAAGTATGAAGAAAGACAATCTAGGGAGAGATGTAAAAAAGTAAGATGTGTCCTGGCAATTTTGAGCAGCTTGCTAAGGTTTGACCTTAAGAATGCTATGATAGAAGAGAGGATAAAAATGAGGATAGAAATCAAATAATAAAGGGTCTTGGACACATGGGGCCATATGACAGAAAGAATGGTCATTGGCGGAATCTACAAAAGGTTTTAAAACACAGAGTGGTCATTTGGGAAAGTAAGAGATGAGGAGAAAAAGTAGAATTGAAAAGCTGGAAAAGCAGTAACAGATAGGATGATGAAATATATTCATGGGAAGAATATATTTTCACCTTCTCTACTCCTGGAAGATTAAATGAGTTGTGTCAGAATCCTAGTTGACACAATGGAACTAAATTTTGATTAGCTATCATCTCCTCTCTTGATGTTCAATGCTATTTTGCAGACATGGCTATTTTCCATAACTGGAAAATGAATACAAATTTCAAGGACTCTAGGGATAAATTCTGAGACATGCTGACCCCAGTGTGATCTTATTAAAAACTTTCAACAAGTAGTACCATACATTGCCCGAAGAAAGCTTCTTTGAAGTTTTAATAAAGGACAAACAGGCATATATGCTACTGGTGTTCTTCAGAGACCTGGGGAAGTAAGAACTCTAGGTCATCCATTTTTCCATGACTGGACCAAACATTTGATTGCAATCGAGATTGTTCTCAATAAGCATGCTTTTTATTAGCCATGGGAATGTACGCTTAGATAGAACTCCAAGAAAATGACAATTTTATTTCTTCATTTCTCCTTTATTGAACACCAAAAAGTTATTGTAAGTATTCGCTAAGATATAGGCTGTCACTGCACCTCCACTACAAAAACAAAGTATTTTTCAATACTGTTCTCTTCAGAGTAAATAGAAATAGCACCTTGTTTTGTTTGCTGTGATTTTACCCTCAGCTTCTCAGTTATGGATGGAAAGAAAAATACTCCTTTATTGCATGAAATAATCAAGAGAGCTAAACAGACACTGCACTACATTTTACATTGCACAAAATAATCCAGAAAGTTATGCAGTAAATCAAATGTTTTCCTATTGTGCTCTACAAAATGACCTATGAATTTTTCTTTTTTTCTTTTCTTTTTTGCTCAGTAATATATCCCAATTGAAATTCCTTCTATTCTAACATAGTTTCAAAATCATACACTTAGGTTTTATTTACAGAACAGCAAAATCTGAATAAATGGCAAATTTTCAGTTGTTTGCAAAAAAGAGGCTATAATATCATTACATTTTAATTCTCCTTTTTTTGAAAATAAAGATACAAATCATGAGATAATGTGAAATTAATGAGGCCAATTTGCTGTTTTACTTTTCAGCTACTTCAAGAAATGCTTAAAAAAGAAAATAAAATTTCAATCTTTATAAATACAAAAGTATTTTCCATGTACATGTAGAAATGAAAACAATCTATGTTTACTTATCAAAGGCTGGGTGATAAGGATTTTTTTTTCTATATAACTATTTGCAATTCTGAAAATCTACAGCTACAAAAAATAGAAAATAGTTTCTGTAATTCAGGATTTTTAGCTTTTCTGTGAAGAACTAATTAGTAGGTACTTTTATACTAGTCTCATGAAGTGATAAAGCTCTTAATATAGAGGAATTTTTATAAGTCTTGTGAATGTTTTTATTTGTACATTTCTCACTCAGCATTATGCATTTCCTTGAGTTGCTGTTAAGTCATCTATTAAACATTTCTTACCAAAAACGCGTACTGCATATTAGGCATTCCTAGGTTCTGAGTGCTCAAACTTGGGGCTATGCACAAAATATCTAATGAAGCATGTCTGTTTTAGGAAGCAACACCACAAAAATTAGCATGTGTTAATTAACCTCACATTGTCTAGACACTCTAGTATAGAATTATGTAATTTTCCTTTAGAACTTAGTAGCAATAGTGAGTTCCCATAAAGCAAGTTACTGTCGTTATTCAACAATTACAAATACATTAAAATGGCTCAAAGATGTTATATCTTTTCAATCTAAATGCAATTAAATGCTATGGGGGATGCAAAGGGGAACTCATATGGACTCTACACTTAGCAGAAAGTATTGTTGTAATGCAAGCAATACAAAAGGGGAAATGCAGAATGGTGCAAATTTTTTTTTTCCCATTTACAAACAACAAATTTTCAAAACTCAGAATGACAAGTCTTGTATTGGGAGAGTGTGGTTGAAAAAAAGTCCTGTAGATGTTATTGTGAATAATCGACAAGAGTTCACCTGATAGAGCTAGAGGGGGAAACCATTCCAGACTGAATTTATCAAGTTAACAAAGTCATGGAGATAAAACTGCTGGAAAAAATAACCAGATTAATGCTAGAAATTGTGACTAAGTGGAAAGGCATGAGAGATATTCAGCATTTCACTGAATATAATTTAAAATCTTAAATAGTTGTATGATGCCATGAGGCAGAAAATATATGAAAAAGAAATCGCAAGATACCTTGAAGGTCAAAGATCTTTAGACTTTGGTGGAAATGTATTTGCACACCTTTAGTGCCAAATAAATAAAAGAATCCAACCAAATGAAGAGAAGAAGGTTGGATGAAGTTTTCAGTCTTTCATTATTAGAAGGAAGAATTAGGCAATGTAGAATTTGAATCTAAAGTGGAATATATAACCACATTTCTATCTTTAAATTACCAGGTCACTGATGTGGCAACTATATATAGGGTTCAGTACATTCTATTAGCATTGAATGCAAAAATTCAATCATGTACCAGCTGAACTTTTGGGCTATTTAGTAAACCTCAGTAACTGAGAAGGCAAACCCAGAAAATTTGCATGGGAAAGTACATTAGTTGTCTATTGCTACATTAAAAATTAAAGCAAAACCTAGCAGCTGAAAAAGACATTCCTTACTTCACCCACTGTTTTAGTTTCCTAGGTTGCTCAAGCAAACACCATGAATTGAGTTGGCTTAAACAATGGAAATGGTGATTTATTAGCTTATGGTTTGAAGCTAAAAGAAAGTACAAATCAAGGCATCATCAAGGTGATGTTTTCTCCCTGAAGACTATGTCATTCTGCAGCTGGCTGCTGGCACTCTTTGGTCCTTAGCTTGTCACATGGCAAGGCACATGGTGGTGTCTCCTGGTCTCTCCCTTCTCTTATGGGTTCCATTGATATTCAACTTCCGTCTACTTCTTCTGTGGTTTTCTTCTTGTCTGAATTTCACTCCACTTATAAAGAACTCCTGAAATAAGATTAAGAACCATCCTGACTGAGGTGGGGCACACCTTCTTAACTGAAGTAACCTTATCAAAGTTCTTACTTACAATGGATTCACACCCACAGGAATGGATTAGATCTAAGAACATGTATTTCTGAGGTACATATAGCTTCAAACCACCAAACACAGCTTCTGAAGGTCAGGAAACTGGGAAAGGCTTAGCTGGGTGGTTCTGGCTCAGAATCTTTCAAAAGATTGAAGCCATATTATTGGCTGGGGCTGCAGTCATTTGGAAGTTCAACTAGTGCTAGACAATCAGCTTTCATACTCACTTTCATGGTTGTTGGCAGGACTCAGTTCTTTACTTATTACTGGTTGGAAGTCTCAGTTCTTTACCACATGAGCCTCTCTACAGAGATGACTAAGTTCACTCATCTCAAAACTACTGGCTTTCCCCATAGTGAGTGAATCAAGAAGGAGAGAACAAACAAGATGAAGCCTGCAGTATCTTTTAAAACCTAGTGCAGGGGTTGGCAGACATCATTTCTGCTGTATTTTATTGGTCATAAAGGTCAACAATTCTGGTACAATGAGGAAGGAAGTAAAAAATTTTAGGGATTTACTATCACAGAAACCCTCACTCAAATTATTTCTTATAATAGAATTATTTTCTTTATGGGTACTTATCTTTTAGACCCAGGAAGACTTATCATTAAGTGAAGTTTTGTTAAAATAATAGAATCATTGTATTTATATTTTTGCATTTTGTGTAGATCTTATTTTTTAGTGTTTAAGTGAATTTGGCCAATTAAAGTAAGATAATCAGTAATTCCCATTAAAATACGTCCTCAATTCATACAAATTTGTAATTTTAAGTAGAAATCTTAACATGTATATATATTATATTGGATCATTTAAGAATAAATATAGGGAAGTGGATGTGGCTCAAGAGGTTGGGCATCCATCTACCATATGGAGGAACCAGGGTTCAATCCCTAGGACCTCCTGGTAAAATTAAATATATATTTATATATATATATATATAAATACCTTTTATAAATATTTATCTATATATATATTTATAATATTTATAAATATTTATATATATATAAATACCTTTTATGTATTAAATTTGTTAAAATGTTTCATTTTCAGTCAAGTCAATATACTTAAAAATAGGTTACACCTAAAGCTTCTTTGAAGATAAAATGAAAAAAATAAGACACTGGGGGAATAAATAGAAGATAATGTCACTGTACATACAACACAACAGATCTTACAGTGATGAAAGACATAAAGCTAAAATTTATATTTTTCATTTTATTTTATTTTTTTTTATTATTTCAAATTCTTTTTAATTTTTTGTATTTTATTTGCCATTTTTAAAACTATCATTATTTAATTTTCTTATTAATTTTATTTGACTATATTGTTGGCTTCATTTTTGAAGACATTTTGGATCACAAAAGTGTTACAACTGTGGCAGGGAAGGATCATTGGTGTGGGTGTCAATGATGGGGGATGCATGGGAGGAGATTCACCTGGGGCACACCTGTAAGTCATATGAAAGAGTTGAAGTGTTCATGGGCTTTGACATGGTGGGTGGAGATCCACACAATAACCAAAATAATATCCAATTCCCATCCTGGGGAGTTCTGCCACATTCTCTAATGGGACAGCAAGAATCCCCTGAGTACAGGGGCAGTGACTAGTGAAGGAGGATGGTCCATTGATGGGCCCTTGATATTGATGACTGTACTTATGAACCTTTACTTATAAAATTGAAACTTAGCTTAGTTTTATAGGGTGCCTAAGAGTTACCTCCTGAGAGCCTCTTTGTTGCTCAAATGTGGCATCTCTCTAAGCCGAACTTAGCATATAAATACATTACTTTCCCCACAGCGTGGGTCATAACTCCCAGGGATGAACCTCCCTGGCACCAAGGGATTACTATCAAGCACCAACTAGCAATACAACTGTAAAAAGACCTTGAAAAAAAAGGGGGAAAGGGTAAAGACAAATGAGTTTATATGGCTAAGAGACTTCAAATTGAGTCAGGAGGTCATTCCAGAGGCTACACTTATGCACTTCTCAGCCAGAACTCATTGTCTGCCAAAGTAAAATATTACTGCAAAAAACAGGGCTCCTGATGGCTCTGGAGACATCCAGACACTATAGGCAGGGCTGACAGCTCAGAAGTTTGGCACCCTGCCAGTCGGCCCTACTTTCAAATTTATGCTCCCAGTGAAACAGAGTTGAATTCAATTGTGGTTTCCCTACACATGGCTCTTCTGCTTTATATTTGAACCTATAGCTAGTACTAGAGTTGTTAGGTTTATGTCCAAGAGACTTAAGTCTTTGGGTTTTCCATGTGCCAGTCAGGCTCTGAATCTCAACAGAGCTGCAACAGCTACTCTCCAGTTCATTGGACTCACCCAGGACAACTAACAAGGAAATGATGATGGACTGCGACCATCCCAAGGAACAGAGAGAGTCTACAACTGCAAGCAAGAGAGTCCCATCCATCGGCTGTATGGGATCAAAGCCCCCTCTCAATTAGAGTCCAAAGGGATATCACCATCCCAGAATCCTCATGATTGGGTAATAAATGATGGACTAGAGTAGACTTACTGTTATTCCACTATAGATTTACTGTTATTCTAGCAATGGAAGAACTTTTATCATTGATGTGGTGGCAGTGGCCACCGGAGTTTCTGAGGGGAAAAATAGATGTAATATGGGGGCATTTTGGGGACATTGGAATTGTCCTGAATGATGTTGAAATGACAGATACTGGCCACTATATATTTTGTCATAACTTACAAATTGTGCGGAAGAGAGTATAAACTATAATGTAAACTATAATCCACACTTAATGGCAATGCTACAATATGTGTTCATCAATTGTAACAAAAGTATCACACTAATGAAGGATGTTGTTAATGTGGGAATGTGTGGGAGGGGTAGAGAGTGGGGCATATGGAATCCCCTACATTTTTTATGTAACATTTATATAATGTAAGTCTCTTTAAAAAAACAAAATAATAAATAGGTAACATGTAAAAATTCATAAATGTAATTTAAAGTATTTGAAGGTGAGATTTGTAATAGGATTAAGTATTGTTCAAAATCACTTAAAAGTGATTGTTAAAATTTATTAGATTTATAAATGGAATATTAAGATTTTTATCCTGAATTTAGAAGCTTAAGGAAGAACTTGAATTTTAAATGTCTAAATTTAATAAATCAAATATTATAGTATTTAATATATTCATTCTTAAATTTAATATTTTGAAATAATTTCAAGCAGAACACTTTCAAGAATATTACACAAGAGTCCCTTGGATTCTTCACCCAGTTCCCACAATTTTAAACATGTTCCCATATTTGCCTTAGAGCAACATCATCCTCTCTCTCACTTTCACTTTCTCTCATAAATACATAATTAGATATAAATATATACTTGTTTTTGAACTAGTTGAGAGTATTTTACAGATATGATGCCATCTTGCCCCTAAACACTTCAGTGTACATTTCTTGAAAATAAAATCATACTACTTAATAACTGCAGTACAATAATGGAAAATAGGAAATAAAGATTGATTACATATTGCCATCCAAACCTCTTTCAGGTTTTGCTTTTCTTTTCTGGTGTAGTATTATATGCAAGATTGGATGATTCAGGGCATTTAATGGTCTCTTTAATCTCCTTCAATCTGGAAGAGTTCCTCAGGTTAATTTCCTTATTTTTCATGACCTTGAAATTTTTGAGAAGTTCAAGCCAAAGTAACTACTTTGTAGAATATCCCTCAGTTTGGTATTCTCTTGTTTCCTCATAATTATATTCAGTTTATGCATTTTGGTCAAGAATAGCAAAGAAATGATACTATGTTCTTCTCAGAGCATCATATCTAGAGACACCTAATATGAATTTGCCTCATTGATAGTGATGCTAACTTTTGTCTTTGGGTTAACATGGTATCTCCAGTATTCCTCACTGTAAATTCATAAGTATTTGTACTCTTAATAAATTTCTTATTATTAATTAACATTTAGAAATATTTTATGAAGAGCTATTTTGAGATTATGTCAATATCCTGTTTCGCATCAATTTTTTATCCAATAGTTTAACATTCACTGACGATTCTTGCCTAAAACAATTATTACCATGGCAATTGCTAAACAGCGATTTTCAAATTCAGCATTTCTTCTTCCTTTATTAGTTGGCATTTTATCGTAAGTTAGAGCTTTTCCTTCTTTCCCATTTATTTGTTTATGTATTTACTTATTCACATAAGTGTGAACTCAGGACTTCCTATTTTATCGAATGGTTTATAATCAATTACTATCAAATTTTCCCAGATTTGTGCAGAAGGATCCTCTTTAAATCCAATCCTGCTTTATATTGTCATGCCCCATCATTCTCTGAGCCTTTTCTAACTTTTTGGTATAAGATTTTTCAGGCTTTTCCCTGCAACAGACCTGAAATCAGGCATTTCTTCGAAGTATTCTAGTTCTTTTTAGTGAAGAATGGGTGCTTACAAACAAAGATCTGAATGCTAGGTGTGCTCCTTAGTGCTGGTCTGTCATTGCTTGTAGGACCTTTCAGCAAACACATACTATATCTAGCCATATATAAAAATATATTATCTAAAATATAGAATATGTATATAATAAATAAATGTGCATAAATATAAAATAAATAATGAGGTCACACCTATACCTCCAATTCCAGTTCAGCTCCACAGGGCTTCTTTTATCCTTCTCCCTTTCCATATCTGTGTATCCCTTCTTCAACATTGCGAAACATGGCTCCCATTTTACTCCATATATAAACTTGTCTGCTTGATACCCCTGTATGTAACCAACACCCTTAGCATTCAAGTCAACAGCTCTGTTCAGAATCTCCTGCAGAATTTGTCTGTGCAGATTAGTACCCCCCAATACAAACACTAACCCCTGCCTGAACTTGCAGTAAGTCCTCCCCCCATTCCAAGTGATATATTAATCATTCTAATGATATACTAATAGTTTACAGGATTCTTTAATTAAAAATTTTAAATGCATTCCATTATCTAAACAAGAAGTTTTAAATATATAAATGTTATACATGCCTCATCCTAGAAACTTCGGCCAACACGATTCTTTTCTGTTATGCAGCATGCATTAGTTGCAGAATGGAATCAAAACACTTTGACCACACATGTAAGTCTTAGGAAAAGCACAATTTATCAGGAAATTGAGAAACTGTATACTTAACATTTCTTGGGCTTAGAGTGTCGTAAATTTTTTAATTGAGGAGGGTTGTTTTGAAACCAATCTCTGAATCCCCAGGAATTTGTGCTGAGGGGAAAATGGGGACTGCTACCATGGAGAAGTGGAGCAAAGCATCTCTCACTTGAGTCTATTTTATGTATTGAACTTTTATTTTACTAGGGGTCCATCTGCTAAAGTTAAATATTTGTAAGCCACTACTCTTGTGCTACCATTCTATGCATATATTCATTCAATCTTCTCACACATTGCCAAGCAAGAAGGTTTAGCAGAAAAAACACAGATTAACTTGGAACTGCTACTTAAATAAGAATATCAACTCCACAGCATATTGTGAAGACTAAATTAGATAATGTATGCTGTGTTCAACCAAGGGGGTTTTGAGTAGCAATCAATATATTCATTTCCTTCTTTTTCTAGCACACTAGTAGGCATCTAGTTGGTTTTTAATAGGTGTTTGTTAAGATGAATTACATCTTAGCATTTTATCTTTAATACTTACCTGTCTTGATATCAGATAGTTTCTGTTGAAGGTTCCCAACCAACTAACTTTGAATAATATTTCCAAACAAGTTAGTTGTGTTTTGTTTTGTTTTTTCAATTTGCTTCTTCTAGGTGGTTCTTTAGGGAGCAGGAGTGGAGAAGGACAGAAGTGTCTGTAGAAAATTTAAAATTAAGGTTACTTATTGAAAATTAAACTAAAATAGGGAAAAACAACATGTAATAAATGTGATCAACCACCTGTTAAGTAATTCACCTTAAATGATATTAGTAACTAAAATTATTGATCATTTTCTCTGTGCCAGGCATTTTTCAAAGCTCTTCAAAAACCATTCTATGAAGTAGATAGTGTCATTAATCTTTTTTACAGATGAGAAAAATGAGGCTTAGAGAACTAAATTTTCCCAAGGTTAAAACCTCGGAGTAACTGGATTCAAACCCAGGCAATCTGGTTAGCCTGAATGGGAAGTTGTTTGCTTATTTTTTTAAGAAATCGTTAAATATTTTTTAAGCTCATATAGTATGTCATGTTCTGTTGGAAGTGCTAGTGATATAGCAGTGGATTATACAAGTCTCTTCTAATAGGATGAAACTGAACACATAAGCACAAATGATAAAATTATTTTCATGATGAACATGAGCATACTGACATATTTAATTGGCAATTATATTCAGTTTGAATAAAGAGTAGGAAAACTAGAAAATGGGAAGCTTAAGAGTAACGCTTTTTCAGTTGACCATAGGCCTTATCTGGGGAAGGGATGACATAACCAACCAGATTTCCTGGGTAAGTGTCTCTGAAATGGAGATGGGTTTAGAAGATTGTCAGTGTTCAATGATACTAACAACCAAAATTATACATATACTATCTTTGCTGTGATTTCACGCTCTTTCTCTTAAGTCACCTTTTTGACGTATAAATGATTAAATGATCATATTTAATAATTCATGCATTGTAGACTATTAAGAGTTTAGTCAGTAGGGACAATCCTCCATAGCTTAGTCAACTGGGGATAAATTAATCAACAAACAAACAAGCTTTTTATTATGTAAGAACAGAGATCAGACCCTGAATTATGGCAAACCCACAGGATGTCTACCACCCTGTGAGGTGAGGTCCATTCTGGGTGACCAATTGACTTCTGGAGATGCCAGCTCTGTGTTATTTCTCCTTTGTGGTGTAGCATTTAATTTCTCTTCTTCTTCATTAGTTTCCCTTCTCCACAATGTTAGGGGTATTTCCTCTCAGCAGCAATAGAATTGGTAATTCCAGCTGTTTGTGCTAATTCCTGGTAATTTAACTTTTCATAATCACTTTTATTAAGTACTCAGCAAACACATGTGCACATGTACTCACATACACACACAAATACACATATACACCTCTGCTTGAGTCCAATTTACTGTCATAACAACACCTTTTATTAGACAAACTTGAATTGTAGACTAGACTCCTAATCAAATTATGATAAACTAATGAGGTGATGTTAGAATTTTATCACAAATATTAAACCCACACTTTCACTATCTTCTTGAAATTACAGGGGCTGGGGGAACAAATTTTTCAAAATCCAGTCTATACGCATATTTCTTTGGTTAATATCTTTACGGCATTTATCAAGACCAGCATTCCTAACACAGAAATGTTCAAGCCCTGCTAACGGGCTAGGCCATCAGTTAAATCATGGTTAAACATACTCATGGCATTAGGCAGACTCACCGATTTGCCTTGGGATAATATAATCCAATTTAACACCAACAAAATAAACACCCTTGTTGCAGCCCTGCTTGAACTTAATAATCCCTCTAAAGTATATAATTCAGCACTCTCTCTTATGAGATATGGTAGTTATATACAAACTTTTGAAATTCTAAATTTTGTCCTCAATTCTGTTTATGCTGACCTCCATATTGTTTGGTATTTAATCTCTTCAGAAGCACTTCTACTCAATTTTGTAAACAAATGCCTTTATAACTTGTCCAGTTTTCAATAATGGCTTATCCAGGTAATAAAACTATTCACAAACACATAGGGATCTTTTTTGTGCTGCCTCCTGGGAAGTAATGAGATACTTGCTAAAGAAAACAAAGAGCAAGAGAGTTGAGTAATCTCCAAATCATTTACCTATCATCAAAGTCCCAGAAATAACAAAGCATATTAAATAAAAAACAATATTTTTCTGTGTTTGCTTCATAGACTGCATATCTATTCTAGTACAAAGAAGTATGTGGGGTGATATGATTGTTCTTATGAGTTGATATTTCTACACACAGACTTTCACACAGATGCTTAAAGAGGAAATATTACTTTCAATTAGATTAAAATTTGCTTTTTGTTTATTAACTTGATTAATAAAAAGTGTAAACTATAATTATCTCTCTGCACCCTAATACCAACATGTCCATTTGGATGAGAATTGGCGTTACTGCTGAGGCTCAGGGATAATGTTGACTGATGCTTCTGAAGTTAATGCAGCAATTTAATTCAGTCACAGAGAGAATCATGGATTAATATGACACCTGGCCTATGGCATCAAAAATTGAAAGATGAAAAGAGAACACAGGAATGAAGAAACAAACCAGTTTCAAGAATAAAAATTTAAAAATAGAGCATAACTACAAAAGATTGCTGATTTACTTATTTTTTAGATGAAAGGAAAGTGCCTTGAGAAAAAAAAATGGTCTCATTTTAACAATTCTGAAAATGAAACTGTTGTTCTTGATTGGAAGCTAATTTTGAGTTGTAGCAAATTGCTAAAGTGAACCAGGAAAACAAATATGAATACCATTGTCTCTGTGGTTATAACCAATTATGTTATCAGATAGAGGTTCCCAAATATAGGTTTCATAACCAGCTGCACCTGAATCACCTGAAGCACTTGTAAAAAAAACACAAATCCCTGGGCCCTATCTATTAAAACAGAACACACAGTACTTAAAAAAAATCCATAGGTGATTATAATGCTCACCTAATTTTGAGCCCCTTTGAGCAAATTCCAATATTTCTTCCCTCCATTCACTCATCTGTAAAGTACTTAAGGTAGTAATTATTAATGAAATTTTTTCAAAGGCAATAAGAAGAAATCAAGTGAGATTGCATATAATGCAAAGATTATAACTGCAATACTGAACAGAAGCATAGATCCATACTTCCATGTTAGCATGGTCAGGGCAGGCAGGCAGGATATAAAAGGTTTGGAAATCATGGAATTAGTTTTACTGTGGGACTATTTACTGGTTGTGAAAATGAGAACTGATAAAAGGAGCATCACCTATGGAAGGGGTTGAGAAGAAAGAGATATGGGGAAGGAGCTGGTTTACTCCAACATGGAAATGCTAATGTAGAATTAGTTTTCTCTGAAGTAAGCTACTGAGACAAGCAATCAGAAATACTGGGGAGCAAGAATGTACAAATTTGATGAGTCCAAAAGATAGTTGTGAATACGGTGGAGTACTCAAGATTGTTGCAAGTGGAATAAAGATAGGGAAGGTTATAGGCAGGGCAGAAAACCCCAGGAAATTGGCACCCTGTCAGTGGATAACCCATCTCCCCCAATGTATCAGTGTTAGACTCATTTATAATTTTCTTACACATACTTCTTCTGCCGCGTTTATTTGAACCCATAATTAGCACTACACCCATTAAATATATGTCCCAGAGACTTAAATTTTCTGGCTGTTCATATGCTGGTTGAGCCCCGAATCTCAGCAGAATTGCAGCCAACACCTATTCTCTCCAGTTCATTGGACTCACCTAAGACAACTAACAAAAAGATGATGATGGACAACATCCATCCCAAGAAGCAGAGCATATCTATAACTGCAAGCAAAACAGTTCCATCCATCTGCCCCATGTGATCTAAGCCCCCGTCTCAATCAGAAGCAGAGTGGGTATCACCATCCCAAAATCTTCAAGATAGAAGAATGAACAAACTTAAGGAGGGAATGCAACTATGGACTAAAGTAAACATTCTAATAATGGAAGAGCTTGTAACATGGATATAAAGAAAATGGTTATCAGAGATTCTGATGGGAAGGAGAGGGAAGTATAGGTGTAACATGGGGCATTTTGAGACATTGGAATTGTTCTGCATGATATTGCAATGATGGATACAAGCCATTATACATTTTGTCAAAACCTATAAAATTGTGCAGTATGAAGTATAAACCACAATGTAAACTATAGTCCATGGTTAGTAGCAATGATTCAATATGCATTCATCAATTGTAACAAATGTACCACACTAAAGAAAGACGTTGTTAATGGGGGAAAGTGTAGGAGGGGTTAAGGGTGGGGTATATGGGAATCTCCTTTATTTTTTTATGTAATATTTCTGTAATCCAAAACTCCTTTAAAAATAAAGAAAAAAAAAAAGACAAGGAAGTAAAGGTAGCAGTTTCACAAGAGGCAATGTGGAGGCCTAAGGCATTTAATTGAACATTCAAAAATAGATGTGGCTATATTTTTCATCATTTGAGCTGGGTTTTGGGGCACCATGTTTAAATTCGTCCTTTTTCAATTATGTAGATTTCACTATTCTACTTTCTCACATCAACTCCAAACCTATATGATCACTACACACTGTCAGGAAGAAAGCCAACACTTTTCTTGGATTAGGTTGATTCTTTGACATCTAACTCTGAGCCTCTCTGCATATGAAGTTCCCGTTGAGGTCAGCAACAAATCTAGTCTTATCATTAGTAGGATCCAAGATTAGGAGGCTCAGGAAACTTTAGGGGATGAGATACAGCAACGTTATTGCTCAGCTGGAAATTTCCTTAAGACTAGAACTCAAAGAGTATAATGTGCCCTCTCCCTATATCACACCAGAAAGTACAGAGAATTTACCCTTTAAGGAGAGTCACAGGTGAGAGAAGGAAAAAAGAATGGCTTCTCTGCTCTTTTTGCAGAACGTAATTTCCTTGCACATGGAGGAAAAATTCTAGCCCATCATTTTGTAGCCTGTAAAAAGTCTCCATTAGGTGATGAATTCTTTGAAAAGTATATGATTCTGCTGGCTTTATAAATCAGCAATAGTATCCTAGTGTCTGTACTTTTTATCCCATCACTGGTTAATATGCTGTCATTTGATACTTCTATTGGAGATGTTCTCTGCACAACCATCCATTTTTTTTGAGAAGTCATTAGAGCCTCTGTAAAAATCTACCTTGATTACAAACATGCACATTTTCAATGCTGCTAATAGAAAATAAATGTCATACATTTTACCAGCTCCTCTTGACAAAAGAGTTAAAAGTTAATATTAAGGAGCCATTATGAAAACCTAAATCATGGATCATTACTCATTCAACAGTCAAAAAATATATAAATAAAAGCATCTGTGTGTTAGATGTGACTAACACATGCCAAATGCTAGTTATAATGATCCCATTAAATCAGATGTGATGAATACTTCATGAAGTCTGACTTTATGTTATTTCTGGAACTTCTGTATATATTCTTTCTGGAGATAATGGTCCACAACCAGATCTGCCTGGGGCCTTTCACTGTTTTTTTTCCACAAGATTTCTTTGATTCTAGGTCCAGGGAGTTATAGTTTTCTGTTCAGACACTGAAGATAGAAAAGGTCATCTCACAAACACTGTTAAGAGACCTTCTTAAACCAGAGGTTGAAAATGACCAAGAAATCTTTTTGAGAAAGAAGAGGTCCAACCTAAAAGCCTTTCAGGTCCCCTCCCACAGTTCATTCATTATGTTCCTTGCTTCAGTGGCAAACATTTCCTATTCTACTCTCATTGTAATCATTGCCTTTCCAGTAGTTTGTCTAGGGGATGCAGCTGCTGTGCAGTATCAAAAGCAGTCAATTAAGAAGATTTTTTAAAGCTACCTTATGAACTATGGGCTCTTATTTTTCAGTGGTGTCAGCTCAATAACAAATGAAGATTTAACAGTGGCTCATCTGGGCAGGATGGTGATGAGACTCAGACCCCTTTATGTAACAAACTGGCTTTCTACAGTGCCTAGCTTGTCTGCGGATGAAAGAACCCAAGAAGCCCCAGTGAACAGGAACTATGCTTCAGGACAGAAGGAGGACAGCTGAAAAATTGTGTTCATGCAAATGGAGAGGAGAGAAAGTATTTGCCAGTAGTTTAGATTGTATATTGAGAGACTCCTAAGAAAAGTGAATGAAACCAAAGAGGTTATGGTGGTTAGAAAGATGCTGAAAGCCTAATCGGAAGAAAGCAAAGACACCAGTGTGAATGTCCAAGAAAGTGGACATATAAGAAATATATGAGCACTTATTTGGCAGATAATAAATTAGTGAGGCAATGGAAAGACCCCGAGAGAAAAGGAAAAAGGAAAAAAGGTAAAACATACAGGGAAGAATGAAATAGATAATGGGGGCTATTTGGTAGCGGCTTTAATCAAAATTCAAAATTCAAACCTTCCCTCCTATTTTTTGATGTCTGGCACAGACACAGTAAATCATCTGTATATTATTAGATGTAAATTAGGGTCTTCAAATTTTAGTACACCAAGGTCATATTAATTGACATAAAACAATAATAAATAAATGTTGTATGTAATGTGTTAATGAATGAATGAGAGAAATTAATAGGCTTTCCTACTCTATGAGGAAAAAAAGTGTGAGAAAATCATAGGCTCTCCAGGCTTAAAAGTTTCGGGTTACCTTGTTCAGCCACCAGTGCTTCTGCTTAAATTCATAATCAAGCTCCAGATGTTGCAATCACCAATTGCTGACAAGACACTTAAATGAGGAAATTTATAGAATTTGTGTAACAACTTTACCCAAAATCTTAATTAGAAATTTGACTTTTGTTAGTTATATCAAGGTCCCTTAGATGTGCAATCACTCCCTAATCCTGCAGTCACCTTCCTTTCAATAGCTTTTTCCAGAGTGTCTGGTGTTACCTGAAGCCTATGGATGAGAGTAAGAGGATCCACGATCCCCCTGAAATTGTTGGCAAAATGCATTTCAGATTATGCATTTTTTTCTGGATGAATGGTTCATAACCTTCATTTGTCTCTGTTTTTAATTACTAAGAAATCTCTCTACATGTTTTCCACTTCCTGACATGTTTTTGTTGTCACCTTTCTCACAGCCTTCCATACAGGAAAATCCTCATTTTCCCCATCCCTTTTTATCACCCCCTTGTTAGTATTTTTCCAGATCCCTGCTGCCAATTTTCATCTCATTCTTCTGCAAACCTACCCTGTTACCTTCTCTTCCTCTGGTTTGTGAAATCCAGTTGTCTATGGCCCCTGTTTTCAACCATTTTGTTCACAAACCACACTTATCAAGAGCTTCTGAATCTAGTATAATCTTTTTAGCCACCTTAATTCCCACCATAATAATAGAGAGCAAAAAATAGTTACAATGATAAGCTATTTACCAATTGGGATTTGTAATTCTTTAATTTATTCTGCACCAGGGTTTTAAAATTTTATTTCTGTAACTAGTCAGATGGCCACACTTTGCACAATGATTTCTACCTCTAAAAAAAATCTGTATTTCACCCTCTTATCACATAATTTTATTCTACAATTTTGTAAACTACTTTCTAACCTTAATCCAGTTCTTCAGTTTTGTGACCACTCACTAGCCTACAAGTTCATCTACATACCTGTCTTCTCGTCTTGATTTACCAACCAAGACTAACTCTTCCTCTTGTACTCTTTATTTCATTCTCCACCATGCTCTACCAGACCTAGATTCATCAAAGATTTATCAAGTTTTGTGCCTTTAGCTTTTATGCTTTCCTGCTTCTTCATCCTACAGACATACTCCAACTCTACCCATGAGCCCCAAACAAGCAAAATACATTTTTCTTTCAATTTACCTCAGTCTATTCTTTGTGGCATCTCCATTTTCTTAACGATAAATTTCAAGTTGTTTTACTTGGCTTTTTGTATCTTTTCTCTGGCTACCTTTTCCAACTTCATTTCCACCCACTTCCCCTACACTTTATTTATATCAGAATACTTGTCTGAATATATCAAACACTTTGATTCCCTATGTCTTTATTTGCTTTGTTCTTTATGCATAATAAGTCCCTTCTTCCTTTAAATCTCTTTTACGTTAATCTTTCTTTTTTGTCAATTCCCTCTGCCACTGGTCTGGTCAAGTCAGTGGCACAATATATATCTGAATCATCACATATTCCATCTATCTTCTTTTTCTGTAATCTCTTCCCATTCCAAAGTAATCTTTCAAACATTGCTTGGAATACATCAAACATTGCTTTAAAAATCATTGTCTCCAAATGTAAATATATGACACATATATACACTCTAATGCAAACCTATTTCCCAGCAATATCCATTTTACTTATATAAATCTTTTTCAGTCAAATTGGTTTATTCATTGTTCCCAGAAACATCTCTCTCCCACTTCTACTTTGCTTATAATTCTTTATTCCATATGCTTCATATTTCTAAATCTAAAAGATAATTTAAAGGTTGATTTATCTCATGTCTTCCTTTAAACTTTTCCTGACCACCTTAATATAATGTGATTTATCCATTTTTCATAATTTACAATTCCATAAGTCTTACACCCTTGACTTTACACTTGTGCTGTTTTGTGTATATAATTACTACTTCATGAGTTATAAAACCCACATTTTTTTAAAATTGTAGTTTATTATAGGTGTTCGAATTGGTCTTTATATTTCTGTTTATTCTATTGTTTTATATTCTTAACTATTAGAAATAAATATGAGCAGGAGTCATTGAGGGAGATTAATTTGGAAAACACTTCCATCGAGTAAGCTTCAGAGTTTCTAGTCATGCTTTGAGAAGAAAGCTTCCGATGGAAGCTGCAGAGAGAAATGACAGTCTTAACTGGCCCTCTGAAAATAATGTATTACTCTTAACAAAGTAAGTAGAACTTATTTTTACCTAAATATGCCAGTTTTAACTTAGAAGTAGCATGGCACTAATTTACTAATGGTATATTCATTGAGTAAATTTGGTATCTTAGACTATAATAATTGTTTTAGAAAGTCATGAAACTCAATAATTGATATCACCATATAGTCATGCTATTTACTCTTTTCTGGTCTGCTTTTTCTCAGAAATTCATATATTCAAATTATTTCTCTATTAAAAATATCAATGTTTTCTACTTATCTCTGAAAGGTCCCAGTTTCTTCACTCACCGCATTCCCTGCTCTACCAAAAGCAAAGATATTTTCAATGAGTAGTCCCATTTTCTTTTCTTATCGACGTATTTTAACTCTTCCTCTCTGACTTTCCTCCTGTCTCAAGGAAAGTATGGTTCCTGCTTCTTCTCAAAGCTAACTTGTAGTTTGGTACCATTCCCTATTGTTCTCTTCCCAAATGTTAGGCCATCAGCAGATAAACCTTATTCTCACTTACTGTCATATTCTCCCTTTTCCATATTAAAATAAACATGCAAATCAGCAAAATCATTAAAGTTTTATTCTCTAAATTTGTTTATCTTTCTCTACCAAATGTTGCAGAAAAGAAGTCCATTCTACACCTCATAGTTGAAGCTGGGAGTGTGTCTCGGCGCTGTCATTGACTGTGTGACTTTGAACAGACCATATGACCTACCTGGGCTTCAG
>JAQZBX010034252.1:0-24876 GCA_029593785.1 Cabassous unicinctus
ATCATTTCACATGCACTAGAATGGCTACAATTACAAAAACAGAAAATTACAGGTGTTGGAGAGGATGTGGAGAAATAGAAACACTCATTAATTGCTGGTAGGAATGTAAAATGAGGCAGCCACTGTGGAAGACATTTTGGCAGTTCCTCAGGAAGCTAAATGTAGAATTACAGTATGTCCTGGAAATCCTACTACTTGCTATACCCAGAAGAATTGAAAGCAGGAACTCGAACAGATATGTGCACACTGATGTTCATAGCAGTGTTATTCACAATTGCCAAAATATGTAAGCAACCCAAGTGTCCATCAATTGAGGAATGGATAAACAAATGTAGTTTATTCATCTGACAGAACGTTATTCAGTTTTAAAAAGGAATGAAGTCAAGACCTGATGCTAAGTGAAGTAAGCCAGACACAAAAGGACAAATATTGCATTGTCTCATTAATATGAACCAAATATGAAGAATAAATGCATGGAGTTAAAACCTGCAGTATAGGTTATTAGGAGATAAGAGGATTGAGAAGAACTACTAATGCTTAACGTATGTAGGAGTTTTAATGAACTTGACTGTAAAAGTGTGGAAATGTAAAGAGTTGATGGTAAAATTACAGTGAGTTGCAGCTGGTTTATAAATGGGATTGTGGCTGAAAAGGGTAGTCTAAGGATGGAAATGTCAATTGAAAGAAAGCTAGAGAATAATCGAGGAACTGAACACCACAGTGAACCAGAGTTGGATGAGAATTGTGGTTGATGGTACAGATGCAAGAGTGTCCTTCTGTGAGCTAGAGTGGATATATGTCACAATTGCAGGGTGGTGGAAATGTGGAGAAGCATTGGAAAAATACAATTGGTGTGACCTATGGACTGTGGTTAACAGCAATATTGTAATATTCATGCATCAATGCCAAAGATGTACTGTGTTGATAATGGGGGGGTATGGAAAAAGTGTGCCAAATGTATGCTATGGACCATGGTTGGTGGTGACAGTCTGATGGTATTATCTCATGATCTGCAACAAATATTCCACTATGGTGTGGCGTGTTGGTGAAGGGGTGTTGTATGGAAATTCTACACATGTGCATGATTGTTTTATAAGTTTACAACCTCTGTAATAAAATATATTTTAAAAATAATAGGATAGGTTGGGGAAAAATACACCAAATGTAAGATATTGACTATAGTTCATAGTAAGGTTTTGATGATGCTCTTGCATAGTTTATAACAAATGTTTCACAACAATGCAAGATGTTGGTGGAGGGGTGATGTATGGAACCCTTGTATGATGTTATGCATGTTATTTTCTAAGTTCACAACTTTTACTATACACTTGTTTATGTATGTTCATGTATGAATGATATACTTCAATAAAAATTTATTTTAAAAAAAGGAATGAAGTCCTGATATATGTGACAACATGGATGAACCTTGAAGACATTATGCTGAGTGAAATCAGGCAGACAGAAAAGGACAAATATTGTATGATCTCACTGATACAAATTCATTATAATAAGCATACTCATAGGGTTAGAATCTAGAATATTTGTTACCAAGGGATAGATTGAGCTAGAGAATGGGGATCTGATGCTTAGTTTGCACAGAATTTCTATTTAGGATGACTGTAAAAGCCTGGAATGGATGGTGGTGATAGTAGCACATTACTGCGAGTGCAATTAACAGCATTGAATTATGTATATGGCAATGGTTGAAAGGGGGAGTTTTGGGTCACATATATTAAATTTCTTGAACTTGATAATGTATTATAAGGTGATTATGTAAGAGAATTTGGTTGTTTGGAAGTATTATGTGTTCAAGGAGTTTGATGTGTGCAATCTGCTCTCAAATGTTCAGAAGATAGATAGATAGATAGATGATAACTAGATAGATGATAGGACAAAGGTGGCAAACTGCTAAAATGTTGGATCTGAGTATCTGGGGACATGGAGGTATGGTGGATTTCTTTGTAGGGAGTTTGTATTATTTTTACAACTGTCCTGTAAGTTTGAAATTATTTCAAAATAAAAAGTGTTTTAAAAATAAAATTAAAATTAAAAGTTTAAAAGAGGAAATAAGAATTACCTGTGCTGCTACCATCTAGAAATACTATTAACATTTTTATTTATTACTATCTAGACTTTAAAAAATTACATATCAGAATAAACTCCTACTGAATAAAAAAAATTATGGGGCTGGAAACTGTGCTTATCTAACAAAATGGCAAAATCTCATCTAACACAACATAGAGTTGCAATGGCCATTATGGGGAACATTCCAGTTAGATAAGCTTACTCATGTCAGAGGTGCACTTGAGATAAAGGGCTCACAAATTAAACAGGCTGAAGGGGGTGCCTATTTTAATTGGTACCCAGGGTCTACTAAAATATTGCAAGACTCTAAAACAGCTTCATTAAAGGATTCCTTACAAAAGACAAAAGAGAAGTTAAAAGGTCATTTAAAAAACTAGACTTGATAATGGTTTTAAACCCTTGAACGATGCCACCCTTATAAATAGTCAATGAAAATTTCAAGAAATGAGAAGCTGAGACAACCAACCAGGACTGTAGGCAAACTGATGTGATTTCTACTGTGCCCCCAACCCCTTGTTTTTCTCTTCCTTTGCCTAATTGTTCCGAATCTGCTAACATTCTTTCTCATTTACCCTTTACTTGGAAGATGAAGAAGAAAAGTAGATAGATACCCTTTAGGGTTATAGCCTCTGAAGACCCTGGCATTCTAACCACTGCCACTTTAACCTGTGTTCAAAGATGGAATTCATAGAAGAAATTAGAATTCTTTTGGGTGTGTATGATCCAGGTTTACGTGACTTAAGTCAGCATGTACAAATGTTGGTCCAGCCCTCTGATGATAAATCCCAGAAGGCAAAAGGTGAATGGACTAACCTGGGAAGGGGCCTATAGGATCCCTCTGTCTATTATAAATCCGAGCATCAAATAGGTCCAAGAAATAGGGCAAAGCTTCTGTAAAATTACACTTCAGGGCAATGACAATTTAAAAAGTCTCCACAATTATATATAGATATATGGGGGTGTGTGTGGGGGTAAGGACAGAAAGACAGATCATTTCTAAAACTAGTGAATTTTGTATTTCCATGTTTTCTGTGTTTGTGTTTTTATGTCTGACCCATGACTGAAAAATTTTAAAGTTGAAGCTATGAGCTCCCTATTTGTGTCTGTATATTGGTTTGAACTATGATATTTCCCTACATCTCAATGATGGTATTACCAAATTAACTTATAAAACTCTTTAAAAGGTCTCTAGTCAAATAGCTCAAAGATAAATATGTGCTTATATATAAAAAAATACTCCTAAAGTCCAGAAATTAAGGAAACAAAACTTCTGGTATTTCCAATAAAAAAAAGAGTATTCATAGACCTAAACCCAAACATTTTTTAAAAATTCAAGTTCACATAATTCAGATAAATCTTTCATAAAAGGGACTAGTTTAATATTGCTAGTTAAATAGAAAGAGCTAAATCTTCTGAGTTATCAATGTTAAGTATAATATATCCACACAATTTTATGCCACTTGGGAATGTTCTTCCTAAATTTATGTATGTTCAATGATCAAATAAGCTAGCATTATATCCTAGATATTCAAGATGATGAAAAATATAAATTTGTGTTTAACCAAACTGAGTTATTATTCTAAGAAACTTTATTTCAAAAGTAATGGTGTTTTGTAGAATGTTGGCTTAAAGACGGTTTCCAAGAACTTTTGGGTAACTTAGATATGTAAGGTATGCAGGATATGTATTTTTAAGGAAAAAGGAATATGTAGGACAAAACCTAAATGGATATAGAAACTTGTAGAAGGTATGCTTAAAAGGAATTTTATTTTTTGTGTCAAGATTGGCTAAGATTTGATAGGAGTATGACATTTTTAAGAGTTTTCTTATCAGACAGTTTCTTCACACAAAAACAGAATTTGTTTTTCTCTTTGTTAAAATGACAATGTTTTCTTACAGTATTGGTCTGTTCTTAGTAACAGGTTTTAAAAGGTTTTTCTTAACCAGCTGAGTAATCTTCCTAGAAGGCAAAGATTCTGCATCTTATCAGAAAAAATCTCCTGTGCTTTATACTGACCTTATCATTCTTTATTGCTTTAGAGAATTAATCTTCTCACTTTTGAAAGAACTAAGTTTACTTTTTTTTGCAATCATGTTAACTCCTCTATTTACTTTTAAAATCTTTTACTGTCACTTTGGTTAAGTAGGTAACCAAATATTGATCCACAGTGATCTATGATCCTATTTAACAAAATGTTCAGTCCTGACAATTTTTAACACTTTGCCTTACCAAAATCAAATCCTAAATGATGTCTTCTTGAGTTCAAATTGACTTTGGGATTTTCCAGAGGGCACCTGGAAAATCACAAAGGATGTGTTTTTTCACCTTGTAACAAGAGAGATGTTAAAAATGATTTGGTTTATTTTGAAATGCTATAAATTTCATGGGAAGTGTTGTCAAATTAAAAAGGATTTTTTTTCCTTTTCTTTTTTTTTTTTCTGAGGAATCAGATGCCAGGGATTGAACCCAAGTCCTCATTTGTGGGAGTACACAACCACTGAGCCATATTGGTTTCCCTGAGTTGGTTGTCTTTCATTTGTTTTACTTGTTGTTTGTTTTTCCTGGAGGCGCCAGAAACTGAACTGGGACCTCCCGTGTGGGAGGCAGGAGCCCAACCACTTGAGCCACATCCTCTCCCAGATTGCCTTTGAAAGATTGGTAAAATGTACCTGTGAAGACATCTGGTCCTGAGTTTTTCATTTTTGGTAGGTTTTTGATGACTGTTTCAATCTCTTCACTTGTGACTGGTTTGTTGAGGTCCTTTATTTCTTCTAGGTTCAGTGTAGATGGTTTGTTTCTAGGAATTTGTCCATTTCCTCTCATTGTCTAGTTTTTTGGTATACAGTTGTTCATAGTACCCCCTTATGATCTCTCTTATTTCTGTGGGATCAGGGGTAATGTTCCCTCTCTCATTTTTGATTTTATGTATTTGCATTTTCTCTTTTTTTCTCTATCTCTATCAGGCTAGCTAAGGGTTTGTTGATTTTGCTGATCCCCTCAAAGAACCAACCTTGGTTTTGTTGATTCTCTCTATTGTTTTTTTGTTCCCAGTTTCATTTATTTCTCTCTGATCTTTACTATTTCTTTCCTTTGGCTTGATTTGGGTTTAGTTTGCTGTTCTTTTTCTAGTTCCTCCAGGTGTGCAGTTAGATCTTCAATTTTAGCTCTTTCTTCTTTTTTAATGTAAGCATTGAGGGTTATAAATTTACCTCTCAGCCCTGCCTTTGCAGTGTCCCATAGGTTTTGATATGTCGTGTTCTCGTTTTCATTCATCTCAAGATTTTTGCTAAATTCTCTTGCAATTTCTTCTTTAACCCACTGATTATTTAAGAGTGTATTATTTAATCTCCATTTTTATGAATTTTCACTTTGTCCATTATTGATTTCCAGCTTCATTCTGTTATGATCGGAGAAAATGTTTTGCATAATTTCAATCTTTTTTAATTTATTGAGACTTGTCTTGTGATCCAATATATGGTCTATCTTGGAGAAGGATCCATGGGCACTTGAAAAGAATGTATATCCTGCTGTTTTGGGGTGCCATGCTCTATAGATGTCTGTTAGGTCTAGTTCATTTGTCATTTTATTCAAGCTCTCTGTTTCTTTCTTTATCCTCTATCCAGATGTTCTATCCAATACTGAGTGTGCTGTATGGAAGTCTCCAACTATTATTGTAGAGACATCTATTTCTCCCTTCAGTTTTGTCTGTGTGTGCCTCATGCATCTTGGGGCACTCAGGCTAGGTGCATAAATATTTAGTATAGTTATTTCTTCTTGATTAATTGCCCCTTTTATTAATATATAATGATCTTCTTCATCCCTTATAACAGTTTTGCATTTAAAATCTATTTTTCCAATGTTAGTATTGCTACTCCAGCTCTTTTTTGGCTACTATTTGCATGGAATATCTTTTTCCAACCTTTTACTTTTAACCTGGTTGTGTCCCTATATTTGAGGTGGGTCTATTGTAGACAACATATAGATGGCTCATATTTTTTTATCCATTCTATCAGTCTTTGTCTTTTATTGGGGAATTCAAGCCATTAACATTCATTGTTATTACTGTAAAGGCATTACTTACTTCATCCATTTTTTACCTCGACTCTCTCTTGTCATATCATACTATTGTCTGTCTTTTGACTCTTTAATTTGCCCTTACTAATAATCTTCATTTCTACACTCTTCTCCAATTTTCTCACCCTTATTTTTCCTTTCAGGCGGTAGCACTCCCTTTAGTATCTCTTGTAATTCTCTTCTTTTGGTAACATATTTTATCAGTTTTTGTCTGTCTGTGAATATTTTGAACTCCCCTTCATTTCTGAAGGACAGTTTTGCTAGATATAGAATTAATTCTTGGCTGGAAGTTTTTCTCTTTCTGTACCTTAAATACACCATACCACTCTTCTCCCACCTCCATGGATTCTGATGAAAGGTCGGCATTTAATCTTATAGAGTTTCTCTTGAATGTGATGCTTTGCTTTTCTCTTGCTGCTTTCAGAATCCTCTCTTTATCGCTGATATTTGTCCTTCTGAATAGTAGGTGTCTCGGGGTAGGTCTATTTAGGTTTATTCTGTTTGGGGTGCACTGTCCTTCTTGGATATTGATATTTGTGCCTTTCATAAAGGTTGGGAAGTTTTTGGTCATTATTTCCTCAAATATTCTTTCTGTCCCTTTTCCATTCCCTTCTCCTTTTGGGACACCAATAATGCATATGTTTGTGTGTTTTGCATTGTCATTCAATTCCCTGAGACTCTGTTCTATTTTTTCCATTCTCTTGTCTTTCTGTTCTCCTGTCTTTTCCAATTCAGATGTTCTCTTTTTGTTCAATGTCTGCTTGTTGTTTGTTTGTCTTCTTTAGGAAGCACCAAGAACCAAACCTGGGACCTCCCATGTGGGAGGCAGGCACTCAACTGCTTGAGCTACATCTACTCCCTAAAAGGATTTTTTAATCTTCTGTTGGATAAATTTTTATGGGTAAAATGTTATTTCTATAAACATTACATAAATTGTATAAAGTTCCTAGAGACTTTTCAATGTCATCACTTTCCATGTGATGTCCTGCTCTGGATCTGCCTTATCAGACAACAGTAATATTATTGGTCATAATTTTAGTTATTCTTAAAATAAGGTTTAATGAAATCTCATCAGATAGTTCACTTTTATAAAACAGAAGTAAGTTAACCATGAAAATTTTAAACCTTCTGTCATTTACAGATACTTTTAATCTGATGGTTCCCTAAAAACACTTGCAATCAGCTATAAGCCACAGGTACTTCATCTTCGACAATTAAAAGCTGTGTCAGGACAAACCAGATACTCTTGGGCACAGGCTTCTAATGACATTCTTAAATAACTTGGACAACATAACACTGGACTGAGTCAATATTGCCAGAATTCTAGTAAAGCAGCTGATGGGTTCATGAGATTGTTAACAAAAGATCAAATGGAACAGGGATTAATTACATAGGACTGAATGAACTGAGAAAGAATGATTATAGTTTTGTTTAGATTACTGCTATTTTTTAAATAAGAGAAGTTGTGGGTTTACAGAACAATTATACATAAAATTCAGGATCCCTTATACCATCCCATTATTAACACTGTGCATTGGTGTGGAAAATTTGCTAGAATTGATAAAAGCATATTTTTATAATTTTACTATTAACTACAGTCCATGGTATAACTTAGGGTGCACTGTTTGTGTAGTATAGTTACATGGATTTTTAAAAAATTTATTCTGTTAACATATATACACCCTAACATTTCCCCTTTTAACCACATTCAGATGTATAATTCAGTGCTGTTAATTATGTTCATAATGTTGTGCTACCATCACCACCATTCATTACAAAAATATTTCCATCATTCCAAATAGGAACTTTGTACATTTTAAGCCTTAAATTCACATTCCCTATATCCACCCTATCCCTTGGTAATCTATATTCTAGATTTTGCCTCTATGAGTTTGCTTGTTCTAATTATTTCATATCAATGAGATCATATAATATTTGTCCTTTTGTGTCTGGCTTATTTCATGCAACAAGATGTCTTCAAGGTTCATCCATGTTGTCACATATATCAAAACTTCATTCATTTTCATGGCTGAATAGCATTCATTGTATGTATATACCACATTTTGTGTATCCATTCCTCAGTTGATGGGCATTTGGGTTGTTTCCATCTTTTAGCAATTGTAAACAATACCACTCTGAACATCAGTATGCAAATATCTGTTCACGTACCTGCTTTCAATTCTTTTGGTGTATACCTAGAAGTGGGAAAGCCAGATCATAAGGTAATCTCATCTTAACTTTCTGGAGGAACTGCCAAATTGCCTTCCACAGCAGCTGCACATTTTTACATTCCCATCAGCAATGAATGAGTGTTCCTATTTCTTCACATCCTCTCCAACACTTTTAATTTTCTGTTTTTTCTAAGTAGTAGCCATTCTAGTACGTATGAAATACATTTTGAGTTAATTTTTTAAATATAGGGGCCCCCTTCATTCTTTTGTATAAGGATATCCAGTTCTCACAGCAACATTTGTTGAAGAGACTTATTCTTTCCCAACTGAGTGGACCTAGAAGCCTAATCAAAAATCACTTGGCTGGGGAGTGGGTGTAGCTCAGTGGTTGAGCAAGAATTCCAAGCACGAATTCCCAGATTCAATCCCACTTACCGCCTAAAAAAATCAATTGGCCATAGGAGTAAGGGCATATTTATGAACCCTCAATTCAATTTCATTGATCAATATATCTATCCTTGTGCCAGTACTGTGCTGTTTTGACCACTGTAGATTTGTAATAAGTTTTAAAATCAGGAAGTTTGAGTCTTCCAACTTAGTTCTTTTTCAAAACTTTTTTGGCTATATGGGGCTATTTACCCTTCCAAATAAATTTGATAATAGGTTTTTCCATTTCTTCAATGAGGGGTGTTGGAGTTTTGATTGGGATTGTGTTGAATGTGCAAATCACTTTGGGTAGAATTGACATCTTAACAATATTTAGTCATTCAATCCATGAGCATGGAATATCCTGCCATTGATTTAGGTCTTCTTTAATTTCTTTTAACAAAGTTTTATAGGTTTCTGTGTATAAGTTTTTTACGTTCTTGGTTAAATTTGTTCTTAGACATTTGATTCTTTTAGTTTCTATTATAACAGGATTTTTTTCCCTTGATTTACTTCTCAGATTGCTCATTACTAGTATATAGAAACTCCACTTATTTTTGCGTGCTGTTTTTGTACCCTGCCACTTTGCTGAATTTGTTCATTAGTTTTAGTAGCTTTATTGTAGATTTTTTCCAGGACTTTCTATACATAGAATTCGAAGTCGTTTTATTTCTTTTTCTTGCCTACTGCTCTGTCTAGACTCTGCAGTACAATGTTGAATAATAGTGGTGAAAATGGGCATCTTTGTGTTGTTCCAGATCTTAGAGGGAAAGCCTTCATTCTTTCACCATTGAGTATGATGTCAGCAGTGGGTTTCTCATAAATGCCCTTTATTTTGCTGTCTTCAAGGTTCATCTATGTTGTTGCATATATCAGGACTTCATTCCTTTTTACAGCTGAATAATATTCATGTTGAGGAAATTTCCTTCTGTTCCTATCTTTCTCTGTTTTTATCAAGAAATGATATTGAATTTTGTCAAATGTCTTTTCTGTGTCAATTGAGATGATCATGTGGGTTTTATGTTTTGTTCTGTGAATGTCGTGTATTATAGTAACTGATTTTCTTATGTTGAAACACCCTTGCATACCTGGGATATATCCCACTTGATCACGGTGCATAATTCTTTTAATGTGCTGTTGGATTCCATTTGCTAGTACTTTGTTGAGGATTTTTGAATCTATATTCATAAGAGTAATTGGTCTGTACTGTTCTTTTCCTGTAGTATCTTTATCTGGCTTTGGTATTAGTGTGGCCTCATAGAATGTGTTGCTGGTCAGGAACTGGGCCCGTGAAAACGGTGCCGCAGATGAGAAAGAATAAGACAAAGAGAAGAAAAAACTGGGATCAGGAGTCTCTCGGTCTGAAATGACAAGAGCCAAGCCACACCATAAAGCGTGGCTTTTATTTGGTTTTTGACCAATCAAAATACATATGCGCTTATCCAAAGGCAATAGACAAGTGACAGATTACATTTTACTAAAACCAGCAAGTCTTGAAGGGTTTTGCATTCCTGCATCTAGCAGATGTTGTAAATCTTATCTAACATACAAAATACTCAATAGAAGCTCAGGATGTTTCCCCACCCAGCTACTATAAGATCCTATCCCAATTATCTTGAGATTAGGCTCTTATCTCCTACATTCCAGGGTATCTCCTACATTCCAAAGTTATCTGCTTACTGCCAGTAGTCATGGCCTTTGATTGAAACTCCATCAGAATGAATTAGGTAGTGTCCTCTCTTTAAAAGAGTTTAAGCAGGATTATTTTTAATTCTTCTTGGAATTTGGTAGAATTCCCCTGTGAAGCCATATTGTACTGGGCTTTTCTTTGTTGGGAGGTTTTAGATTACTGATTTAGTATATTTACTTGTAATTGAGCTTTTGAGATCTTGTATTTTTTCTAGAGTCAGTGTAGGTTGTTTGTGTGTTTCTACGAATTTGTCCATTTTATCTAGGTTGTCTAATTTGTTAGCATAAAGTTGTTCACAGTATCCTCTCATGATCCTTTTTAGTTCGGGGTCAGTAGTAATTCCTACCCACATTTCTGATTTTATTTATTTGCATCCTCTTTCCTTTTTGTCTTTGTCCATCTAGCTAAAGCTTTGTCAGTTTTATTGATCTTTTCAAGAACCATCTTTTGGTTTTGTTAATTTTCTCTATTGTGTTTTTCTTCTTTAGTTCATGCATTTAGTTCTAATCTTTGTTATTTCTTTCTTTCTACTTCTTTAGGTTTAGTTTATTGGTTTATTTTCCTAGTTCCTCCAGGTATACAATTAGTTCTTTGATTTTAGTTCTTTCTTCTTTTTTAATGTATGCATGTAGGGGTATAAATTTCCCTTTGAGCACTGTCTTTTCTGCATTCCATAGGTTTTAATATGTTCTTGTTTTCATGCATCTCAAAATATTTACTGACTTCCCTTGTGATTTCTTCTTTGATCAATTGATTTTTAAAGAGTGTGTTATATAACTTTATATATTTGTGGATTTTCCACTTATTGACTTGTATTGATTTCCAGCATTATTCCATTGTGGTCTGAGAAGATGGTTTCTATAATTTCAATCTTTTAAAATTTATTGAGACTTCTTTTGTGACTCAACATGTGGTCTATCTTGCAGAATGATCCATGTCACTTTAGAAGATTGTATACCCAGCTGTTTTGGGGTGCAATGCTCTGTATATGTCTGTTAGCTCTAGTTCATTTGTCATAATATTCAAGTTCTCTGTTTCTTTATTGATCTTTAATCTAGATGTTCTATCTGTTGATGAGAGTGGTATACTGAAGTCTCCAACTATTTTGGTAGAAGTGTTGATTTCTCCCTTCAGTTTTGCCAGTGTTTGCCTCATTTATTTTGGAGCACCATGGTTAGCTGCATAAATATTTATGATTGTTATTTTTTCTTGATGTATTGACCCTTTCATTAATGTATATATTGTCCTTCTTTGTCTCTTGTAACAGTTTTTGACTTAAAGTCTATTTTGTCTGGTATTAGTAGAGCTACTCCAGCTCTCTTTTGGTTAATATTTGCCTGGATATATTTTTCTAACTTTTCACTTTCAACCTAACTATATCTTTGGATTTAAGGTGATTCTCTTGTGAAGAACAAATATTTGCACTGTGCTGTTTATTCACTCTATTTGTGTCTTTGATTGGGGAGTTTAATCCATTAACATTTTGTACTTATTACAGTCATTTTGACACTCCATACTACTCCAAGCCACTTTTTTTCTTTTGCATTCAACCTGAAAGACTCCCTTTAGCATTTCTTGTAGGGCAGATCTTTTGGTGGTGAGCTCTCAGTTTTTGTTTATCTGTGAATGTTTTAAACCCTACCTCATTTTTTATGACAGTTTTGTCAGATAAAGAATTTTTTCTGGCAGTTTTTCTTTCAGTACCTTAAGTACATCATACCACTGCCTTCTCGCCTCCATGGTTTCTGATGAGAAATTGACACTTTGTCTTATTGATGATCCCTTGTATGTGATGAATTGCTTTTCTCTTGCTGCTTTCAGAATTCTCGATTTATCTTGGCATTTGATATCCTGATTAGTATGTGTCTTAGAGTACGTGTATGTTGTTTGTATGCTACATGCTGTCACTCAAGTCCTTTAGATGCTACTCATTGTTTTTATATTCTTTTCTCTATCTATTTTGGCTGTATGATTTTGATTGCCCTGTCTTCTAGTTTGCTGATTCTTTCTTCTGCCTGTTCATATCTGATATTGTATGCCTTTAGTGTATTTTTAATCTTCATAATTGTGCCTTTCAACACTGTAATTTCTGTTGTTTCTTTTTAAAATTTTTCAATCTTTTTTTGTTTTGGTCACACATTGTCTTCTTAATATCCTTCAGCTCTTTATCTTTTAATTTAATTTGCAGAATTTGGCCTTGTGCATTCCCAAAGTTGCATGAAAGAATTTTATAAAATCTCATACTATTTACAGATATCTCCTGTTGGTTCTGTTTCTCTAGAGAACCTGACTAATAAAGAACCATATCTTCCTTTTCTTTAGTGTGGGTTTGTAATTTTTTGTTGATGTCTAGGCATCTGATTATTTTGATGTGCTAACTCTGAAGGTCAGTGACTCCCTCTTGCCTCAAGTTTCATTGTAGATTGGCTATGTGTTAAGTCTCTTCTTTGATGCTTGATCCAACTTATATTGGATTTTTAGAGTAGCTTGTGTTAAACTGTTCATGTTTTCTCAGATCTTCTGCACCTGATTCTTGACCTGGATATGTGGTACAACTTTTAAGATTGCCCTTTCATGTGCAGTTGTTTCACATCCAGGAGAAAGTTTCCTTTCCTCTATTCCTTCTTCAGAAATCATGACCTGTTTTGTTTGTTTTTGTGAAGAACTTTCTACCCAGTACCCATGATTTGTTTAACTTCTCTCCCTTACTCAATGCCCTATTTTTATTACACTTTCCAGTTCTGGAAGCTGTCCTGCCTCACAGCAGTTCAGTTTCTCCACCTGCCTTTTGATTTTCTTTGAGGATTTTCTGCCTCTAGTTATTTCCCCATTAGAGTATACTGCTCCAGTGAGCCCAATTGGGTTAATCCAAAAAAGTCCTGTTTTTGTTTTTGTTTTTGTTTTCATTTAGGTGATCCAGCATTCAGAGTCTGGGCTGAGTGTGTACACCTCTTGCCAACAGTTCTGCCATGGTCTCTTTTATTTCCTGGGGGTCTTTTTGTATGTATGCACTAGTCAGCGGCTTGTGTTCCTCCCTGGTTCTCTACAGACTTGGGTCCCTGTGCCTTTATATGCATGGAGTTCTATCTCACTACTGTGAGTAGCTCTATGGTGAAGATATGCACCATAGTAGGAGGTAGTCAGACCATGCTCCCTCTGTGTCACTCCTAAGATTCATGGAGCAGTTTTGGGGGGAAGGGGAGGTACGAGACTGCTGTGTCCAGGTTGTAGACCTCCTATCTTTGTTTCTGTTTTTTTTTTTCTTTGATTCAGTACTTGTGAAGTCCTTCTTCAGTCTCTATAATCCTCTAGAGTTCCAAGCAAGTGGGATTTATCCTTTTATTAGTTGTTTCTGAGGGGACACTTTTCCAGGGGATGTCTTACCTCACCATGTTGATGATATCACTCTCAGGAGTTTTTTATAATATTTGTCTCAAGCTGCTTTTGCTTGGAGGGAAAATTCAGAAAGCAGGGGCATTCCAGAGAGGAGTTTCTCAAGCCAGTCATTCCCAGGTAGAACAAGGGAAGGGACCCACAAAGGGGGCACGGATTACCTAGAAAACATTGCCCTGTGTAGGAGATAAGGAAGAGTGCCAGGAGCTTCTCCCACAATTCCCCCAATTTTCTTGACCTGCCAAGAAAATGATCTCCTTCAACTGTCCCCCAGAGGTTTGAGCAGATGTTTCATCAGGTACATTTGTCCTGGGCAGGTTGGAATAATGGCTGCCCTCAGAGTCTGGATCCTAGCTATCCAAAGTCGCTAATCAAAAGTCATGATCAGTGATTATCTGTGCCCACCCCTGATCTTAGAAAAGTGTATTTTTATGTCCCTTTCTGTCACCAGTGAGCTAGCCAGGGGCCAGATCCCATGGCAGCCTGCTGCAAGAGTGGGAGATGGGCACAAGTTACTGTCATGCAGAGAGAGCAATTTACTAGTCTTTAACATAATTTACCAGCCTCTTCCTCCTGTTCTTCCCTGGATGCTGTATAGTGTTGTACCAGCTCTGGAGTTTCAAAATAGTTGTTTCAGACAGTTCCTGCTTGTAATATTTGTTTTGGTGTTGGGGCTGAATTCTGGAGCTTCCTACTCTGTGTTCTACCCAAAATTCTCCCTAGCTGATGTTTCAATGTTCTATTTTCTAGACACAAGGAATCCCTTATGCTTTTAACTTAAACTATCTATAATTCATAAAACATTAATCTTTTTTTCCCTGCCTGATGCCTCCAGGATCAGAAACTCTTATCGAATATTCTTATTTTAATGATTATTTGCATAGTTTCTAGAAAAAATCTGTCTTCCTTGTTAACAGGACATAATTGAAGACACTGGTTATATACACTCTAAGGCTTTGACTGGTAATTCATGTTTGAGAATGATGATCATTTAATGAGATATGACCAGAGACTTTTAAGAAACTAAGGTTAACTTTATGGAGCCAATACTTACAAAACCGTCTTTGAAAAACCAGCCTAGCACTGGCTCCAGGTTTCCCAGTCTTACAGGTCAGTAAAGAAGGATACTTTCTGTCAAGCATAGGAGCCATATGATACTTTGGCGACTCTGAGAAAGATGAAGTCACCCAAAAGTATAGGTACTGCATGTGAAATCTGCTGTTGAGTTCTTGACTTGGCTTCCTAGCCTCAAGAGGCTTTTTGTTTTGTAAGTTCACAATGTTTACTGAACACTTACAGTTTATGTATGTTCACATATGAATGATATACTCCAATAAATTGTTTTGTTTTTTTTAAGTCCAATCAGAGAGGAATTCCAGGAAAATAGCATCAAAATAGGTAGGCAGAGTCCAACTTTCTGTCAAAAAAGAATGGAGAAAGGGCAAAACCTATCCAAGGGAGCTGCTCTGGAGATATATAGAACAGGAAAGTGCTATACATCATCCAAGAGGGAACTAGACAGACAAAGAAGCCAAAGGAAAACCATGATTTACTTGCCCCTGTGTCTGGAAACAGCAAATACACCCCACCCTCAAGGCAAATAGTCTCAGTAAAGTCCCTGACTCACTGAAACCAATGGAGTGAAACTGAGTGTTCCCTGGGAGGAAGAGGGGTCTGGTGGAGGGTGGAGGGTGGCTTCTTTTTGGTAAGTTTGGCCAGCTGAGCCCTCTTTGAATCTCTATCCAGCAAAGCTGGCACTCAAAAATGAGGAAGAGTTCAAAATATTCACAGATAAAAAGAAATTAAGAGAGCTTGTCAACAAGAAACATGCCTTTCAAGAAACACTAAACGGAGGTCTCCAGGTTGAAAGGAATAAACAGGAGAGAGAGGGTTGGAGGAGAGTGTAGGAAAGATTATTGGTAAGAATAACTAAAAAGATAAAAAGAGAAATAAAAACAACATATGACATATATAAACCTAAATAAAATATGGCTAATGTAAGTAAATCCCCAACAGTAATAACATTGAATGTTAATGGATTAAACTCTCCAAAAAGAGACAAAGATTGGCAGACTGGATAAGGAAATATGACCCATCTATATGCCGTCTACAAAAAACTCACCTTAGACCCAGGGACACAAGGAGGTTGCAAGCAAATGGTTGGAAAACAACTTTACATGCAAACACTAACCAAAAAAGGACAGGAGTAGCTATACTAATATTGGACAAAATACCCTTTAAATGCAAAACTATTGTAAGAGACAAAGAAGGCCACTATATATTAACAAAAAGGGGTAATCTATCAAGAAGAAAGAGCAATCATAAACATTTATGCACCTAATCAGGGCACCTCAAAATACATGAAACAAACATTGGAAAAACTAAGTGGAGAAATGGATGCCTCTACAATTATAGTGGGGGACTTTAATACACCATTATCACCATTAGACAGAAATCTCAACAGAGGATTAATAAAGAAACAGAGAACTTGAATAATACATTAGAGGATCTAGATCTAATAGACATATACAGAATATTACACCCAAATACAGCAGGATATATATTCTTCTTGAGTGCACATAGATCATTCTCCAGGATAGACCACAGACTAGGTCACAGAACAATGCTCAATGAATTCAGAAAAACTGAAATTATACAAAGTAATTTCTCTGATCACAATGGAATGAAGCTGGAAATCAGTAAGGGGCAGAGAACCAGATTAGGCACAAAGATATGGAAGTTAAACAACACACTCTTAGACAATCAGTGGGTCAAGGAGGAAATTGCAAAGAAATCAGTAACTTCCTACCTTGAAATGAATGAAAATAACAACAAAATATATGAATACCTATGAGATGCAGCAAAAGCAGTGCTGAGAGGGAAATTTATAACCATAAATGCGTATATTAAAAAAGAAGAAAGAGCTAAAATCAAAGACCTAACTGCACATCTGGAGGAATTAGAAAAAGAACAACAAACTAATCCCAAAACAAGTAGAAAGAAGGAAATAACAAAGATTAGAGCAGAGCTAAATGAAATTGAAAATAAGAAAGCACTAGAAAAAATAAACAAAACCAAAAGCTGGTTCTTTGAGAAGATTAATTAAATTGACAAATCCTTAGCTAGACTAAAAGAAAAAAGAGAGAAGATGCAAATACATAAAATAAGAAACGAGGAAGGGGATATCACCACTGGCTCCACAGAAATAAAGAGTATCATAAGAGGATAATTTGAAAAATTGTAGGCCAAAAAAATGGATAACTTAGATGAAATGGACAAATTCCTAGAAACCCACAAGCTGCCTACATTGACAAAAGAAGAAATTGATGAACTCAACAGACCAATCAAAAGTAAAAAGATTGAATTAGTCATCAAAAATCTCCCAACTAAAAAGAGCCCAGGACCAGATGGCTTCAAAGGTACTTCTGCCAAACATTCCTGAAAGAACTAACACCAATCCTGCTTAAACTCTTCCAAAAAATAGAAGCAGAGGGAACATTGCCTAACTCATTCTATGATGCCAACCATCACCCTAATACCAAAGCTACACAAAGACACCACAAGAAAGGAAAACTATAGACCAATCTCTAATGAACCTCGATGCTAATGCTAATGAACCTAGATGCTAGATGCTCAACAAAATGCTTGCTAATCATATTCAACAACATATCAAACGAATTATACACCATGACCAAGCAGGTTTCACCCCTGGTATGCAAGGATGGTTCAACATAAGAAAATTAATCAATGTAATACACCACATTAACAGATCGAAAATCACATGATCATGTCTATTGATGCAGAAAAAGCATTCAACAAAATACAGCACCCTTTCCTGATTAAAAATACTTCAAAAGATAGGAATAGAAGGAAACGTCTTCAACATGATAAACGGTATATATGAAAAACCCACAGCTAACATCAAATTCAATGGTGAAATGCTAAAAGCTTTCCCTCTAAGATCTGGAACAAGACAAGGAGGCCCACTGTCACCACTCTTATTTAACATTGTGTTAGAAGTACTTGCTTGAACACTTAGGAAAGAGAAAGATATAGAAGTCATCCAAATTGGAACAGAAGAAGTAAAAATTTCACTATTTGCAGATGGCATGATCATATACATAGAAAGCACAGAGAAATCTACAATAACGCTTCTAGAAATGGTAAATACAAATGAGTTTTTATGGCTAAGAGATTTCAAAGTGAGTCTGGAGGTCATTCCAGAGGTTATGCTTATGCATTTCTCAGTAGGATGTCATTGACTGCCACAGTAAATAGTGCCACCAATAGCAGGGTTTGTGAGGGCTATAGAGACATCCAGATTCTATAGGTAGAGCAGACATCTCAGTACTTTGGCACTCTGCCAGTCAGCCTTACCTTGGAATTTATGCTCCCCAGTGTGACAGAATTGGACTCATTTGTGGTTTCCCTACACATGACTCTTCTGCTCCTTCTTTTTGAACCTATAGCTAGTACTATACTTGATAGGTGTATGTCCAAGAGACTTAAATCTTTGGTCTGTCCATGTACCAGTTGGGCCCTGAATCTCAGCAGAGTTGCAACACCTATGCTCCAGTTCATTGGACTCACCCAGGACAACTAACAAGGTGATGATGATGGACACCGCCCATGCCAAGAAACAGAGAAAATCTGCAACTGCAAGCAAGATAGGTCTATCCATCTGTCCCACGGGATCTAAGCCCCCTCTCAATTAGAGGCAACTGGGCATCACCATCCCAAAATCTTCAAGATTAGGGAATGAACAATAGACTAAAGTAGACTTACTATTATTCTACTATAGACTTAATTATTCTAGCAATGAAGAAATTTTATCATTGATGTGGAGGCAGTGGCCACCAGAGGTTCTGAGCAGAGGGAGAGGGAAAAATATGTGTAATGTGGGGGCATTTTCAGGACATTGGAATTGTCCTGCATGACATTGCAATGATGGATACAGGCCATTATATATTTTGTCATAACTTACAAAATTGTGTGGAACAGAGTGTAAACTATAATGTAAACTATAGTCCATGGTTAGTGACAATGTTTCAATATGTGTTCATCAATTGTAACAAATTTACCACACTAATGAACGATGCTGTTAATGTGGGAGAGCGTGGGAGGCGTAGGGACTGGGTCATATGGGAATCCCCTATGTTTTTTATGTAACATTTATGTAATCTAAAGTTTCTTTAAAATAAAAAAAAAGTCCAATCAGTGGTTCCTTATGAAAACTACCAGTAAAGTAAATTTAAATAGACCTATATCGTAAATCACCTTTCTTGCTTCACCTATGTAAATAATCAGGTCAAATCTAAAGAAACCAGACTTATTTTATGATCAAACATAAGCCTTTGGAGGTTATAAAATGATCAAAATGATCAAAAGGAGGATGAGTATAGAGAGAAATTTTGTGTTTCAATAAAAAACTACAGCACACTTTTGTGAGTTATCTGATTCTGCTAATGTTCATTGCCTGAGCTATTTTGCATCTCCTTTGTAAACTGCAGATAACTACTTGGCTTTGCTACATACCTGTAAATTGGACTGGATCCTGTGATCCTGCCTATATTGTCTACAATAAATGCCAGTCAAATCTTTTGTACATTGGGCCTCAAACTGACAAAAGATAAAATAACCCAAATCCCTTGACCAACCTGAATACAGAGTTCTACTTTTTCATCCACACCATTGTATCTTCCTGAAAATATGATCTGGAGCAAGCAGTTATAAATATATCTAAAGTTATGAAACAGAGTTTTAATTCTACCTTCAATGTTCTTCAATCCCTTCAGGCTGAAGCTGACAGCTTAGCATCAGTGGTCCTGCATAATAAATGGGCTCTAGATATTCTGATTGTGCATAAATAATATTGCTTTTATGTTAATACGTCTGGCATAGTGGCACCTAACCTATTTTAAAGGACCAAGGTTAAGTGTTTGATATCAGTCAGGCTCAAACATTTCAATAGGCAGGCCTATTTCCTGAACTAAGTTCTTGGTTTAATGGAATATGGGGAAAACTTGGACACTTTGGATTTATGCTTTTAACTGTTACTATCATTCTATATGTTTTTATTTCTTGTACAAACTGTGTTTCAGGATTCTACTCAAATTCCTTGTCACCATCAAGACAGAAGGCTGCTCCTAAGGTAGCTAATAAAAAAGAAAATGAGATAAAAATGAGACTGTCTCTAGCAGACCAAGACTAAAAACAAAAATAATTGATACCCTGGACTCAGAGAGAGGGCTGTGTCCCTAATGCAATCCTTAATTAAGTAACCCCACTTACGGGTTTTAAATGTAAATGAATAGTCAACAAACAAAATTCACTGTAATTCAGAAAGGAAATAAACATGAGAAATGGAAAGGAAATATGGAACTAAATGACTGACTGAGCTCATTCAACTGCCTTACAAGAAAAGAAATCAATGGTGGTGACCTGTGTGATTTGGTCAAATTTCTACTGAGATCAGTGGGAAAATAATCAAAAGGGGGACTGTTAAGTAAAGTAAAATTTCTGCCTACATTGGGCATTACCAGGAGGGACCCCTTTCCAGGAAAGGATTTTCCAGAAGCCAAAAACAATTGACCAGCTAGAGCTTTCCAAGAAAATGGAACAATGCAAGCATGCTTCAGAACTTCAGATAAGCAACACAGTCCAGGAGAAACAGCTTATCAGATTGGATATATCTTATTAACCAAAATATATCTGTACTTCCCATATAACTTGGAAACTTAATGTCAGCCAATCAGAACATTTCCTCATTTGCTCCTGTGCTCACCCTATATAAGCTTCCCTTTTCCACTCCTTCAGCAGAGCTTCCTTTTATTTTCTGAATGGGATACTGCCTGACTCACGAATAACTTAATAAAGCTCTAAGATCCTAAACTGCATGAAAAGTTTTTTTTTTTTTAACACATCAAACAAATCCACATAAGCCCACACGTACTGCTTACACCACACATATACACACATACCCACAAACATGTACACTCCCACGGGGGCATATATATAAGAATCAAAAAGAGGCCTTACTTTATACATTGCTAGTAGGAACGTAAAATGGTATTGCTGCTTTGGAAAAACCCTGCAAGTTCCTAAAAAGGTTAAACTCTTACCATATGACCCAGAAATTCTACACCTAAGTATATATCCCAGAGAAATGAAAAATTTGTCCACACAAAAACCTATACACAAATGTTCATGGCAGCATTACTCATAATAGCTAAAAGGTAGAAACAGCCAAAATGTCCGTTAATTGATGAGAGAATAAAATGCAGTATAATAAAGGATTATTATTCAGTCATTGTCTTAGTTTGCTAAATGCTGACCAAGTAATATACCAGAAATGTGTTGGCTTTTATAATAAGAATTTATTAGGTTAAAAGTTTATAGTTCTGAGGCTGCAAAAGTGTCCAAATCAAGGCATCATCATCAAGAGATGCTGTCTCACCAAGATGCAGCTGTGGGCAATAAGGCACACGGTAGTGTCATCTAAAGTTGTTGTCTCTCGGAGCTACAGCTGTAGGCAATCAGGCACATGGCAGGGCATAATGCCAGTCTGCTCACCTTTGCCCTCTCCTCCGAGCCTCACTGCCTTTAGCTACCTCTCTCAGTGGGCCTAGCCTCTCAGCTGTGGGCAATCAAGCACATGTCAGGGCATAATGGCAGCATCAGCTTGTTTCTCCTGGCTTCTCTCTGACACTGTGGCTTTTCTCCTGTGTGCTGCTTTTAGTCCTCTGTTTATAAAGGACTCCAGTAAGAGGATTAAGACCCACCCTGGGTCTCACAATCCAATCAAAGGTCCTTAACCAAAGCTATCTAATCAAAAGTAATCTAATCAAAAGGTAGGTCCCTTAGCTGAATCTACCCCAAAGGCCCCCATATAATAGGTTTACACACACAGGAATGGGTTAGCTTAAGAACATAATTTTCTGGGGTCCACAAAAGACTCAAACCAGCACAGTCAAAAAAAGAAATAAAGTACTGATACATACAAGATGGATGAAACTTGAAAACATACTAAGTGAAGAAGCCAGTTACAAAAGACTTATGATTATATTTATATGACATGTCCAGATTAGGTAATCCTGCAGAGATTGTCTTAGTTTTCTGGACACTATGACTAATACCACACAATGGTTTGGCTTAACAACAAGAATTTATTGGCTCACAATTTCAAATGTTAGAAAGCTTGTTTCCTCCCAGGGTAGGTAGATACCAGCAATCCCTGGGTTCTTTGGCTTTCTATCACATGGCTATATCTTTCCCCTCCCTTCTGGGTTCCATTGACTTCCAGATTCTACTCCTCCTCCAATAATAGCTTTAAGGCCTAACTTCATTCAGTTGGGCCACACTTTAACTGAAAATAACATTTTAAAAAGGTACTATTTAAAATGGGTTTGCTCCCATAGGAATGGACTAAGATTAAGAACATGTTTTTATTTCTATCATTTCAGTAACAATGATAAGTACAAAGTCTCATCAAAATCAGTTAAGGTTGTGATCCATCCTGGGAAAAAATTCCTCTGCTGGTGGACCTGTGAAACCTAGAAAACAAGTTATCTGCTTCCAAAATATAATAATAGGCCAGACAGACAATAGATGTTCCCATTCTAGAAGGGAGAGAGTGGAAGGAAAACAGGGGTCATGGGTCCCCAAAATGTCTGAAACCCAGCACGGCAAAATAGATCACAAGGTCTGAGAGCCATGTGTGGCTTGATACTCTGCCCTCCAGACTTGCTGGAGTGGCAGCCCCACCCTTTCCAAGTGATTGCACAAAGATCATGCTTTCCCTGAACACTGGAGCCTAGGCCCTACCATCTCTAAGGTTTGGTGTAGCGGTACTCTCCCTGAACATCAGGGTGCAAGGCCTGCATCCTCCAAGCACAGGGGTGGACCCATACTTTTCTACAAAAGGGAGTGGGCCTGCTTTCTTGGCCCAAGGAGATTTCTTTGTTCTAGACCTGACTTCAATGGTGGTATCCTTGAAGTCATTTGGATTAGTTAGCCAAAGGGGTGCTGATGCTTTTATAAAGGGTATTTTTGGGGGTAGAAGCCCACAGTAACCAGGCCATAAAGCATAAGTTACTTCCCTCACCAAAGTCTATTGCCACATGTTGGAGCAAGATAGTTGTTGATCTGTCCCCCTGGGCTTCCTCTCTCTCAGCTGCAGGCTGGAATAGGGCTTATCTCTCAGGGCTTCCTCTCTCTCCTGTCATTGGGCTTGTTTCTTTCTGGGCTTTCTATATCAGTCTCGGCTCGCTTCCCAAGGTCAGCTGTAAGCTATCAGGCAAATGGCTCCTTTTCCCCCAGGGCCTTAGATGCTTGAGCCTTTTCTTTTCTGTCACATGGCAGGAGGAGAATGACAAAGTTCTCTCCTCTTCCTGGTGTCTTCTTGAGTGTGTGTTTGTTTATATCAGCCCAACAAGGAGATGGGGACAACCTGAGTTATGCTTGACTGACATAGTCCAATCAGAAGCCCTAAATGGTTTCTTTCAAGTAAACAATCAGAGGCCCCTCATTGAATTTAATTCAATCAAAGGGTATCACAACCAGAGGAATAGATTAGTTTACAAACATAATCTTTCTCTTTTGGGATTCACAAAAATGATCTCAAACTGTCACACCCTGTATCACATATGCAGTAACTGGCAGAACTAGGACTCAATTTGAGGCTGTGTGATTCCAGAGTGAATGCTTTCCCCACTAGACTTCACTGTTTCACAGGCCAGACACTGCCCTCAAGGACTTTATAATCATTGATGGCAGGAGAGATCTGTGCACAAATAACTGTAATTCAGGTAGAGTAAGATCAGTGCCACAAAAATGGTAAAAACACAAACATTTCCTTGGTAGAATCAGTTAAGATTTTATGGAGGCACTAATAGGTGAGATGGGCTATTAAGTGTGAATTCATTCAATCATTTAATAAATATTTGAGTACCTATCTGTTGGAATGCAGCAGACTCTGCCAGCTACCTATTCAAATCCACATTTTCAACTTCTTCCTGGGCACATAGCTAAATGTCATTACAGAACTTTTACAGTTAGATATGGCCACGAAACTATGTTTTCGCCAATGGAATTAGACTAAAAGTGATATAAGCCACTTTCAGGACTGGATCATAAAAACTCCCAGCTGGGCTCTTCCTATGTTTCCCCATCTGGTTGGCTGGTATAGATATGACGCCCAATTGACCCTGGCAGCTATGCACTGAAGATGGCAGTCAGCCTAAGTGCCAAATGACTCTGTGGTTGAAGGATGCCTGATCATCTGTTCATGATGAAGAAATAAACTTGTATTTGCTTAATCCATTAGACATTTTTTGGTCAACCTGATAGAACAGTTGGCCTGCCTTAATATAGGTAGGCATTTTGACATGATAAATGTCTTTCCGGCCCTCAAAGTGTTTAAATTTTATAGGGGAAGGAAATAAATCCACAGAAAAATATGACAAGAGGAAGCTCTGTGAGTACAAGGGTGCCTCATTCAGGCTTGCTGATTCAGGTGATAAAGCTTTCCCCAAAGAAACAGCATTTAAGTTGAGATCTAAATCATATATGTGAATTATCTAGGAAAAGGAGGAGATGTAAGGGGAGAATAGGAAGAGTATTTTAGGCCCAGGAAGAATAAATGTAAAGTTTTAAGGAATAAAAAAGAACATTGGTGCATAGTATTTCTACAGGTAGGGAAAGGTGGGAGAGACACTCTTACTGTAAAGAACAAATGCAGGAAGCAGATGTGGCTCGAGTGGTTGAGCACCCACCTCACACATGGGAGGTCCTGTGGTCAATTACCAGTGCCTCCTAAATAAATGAAAACAAACAACAAGCAAAACAAATGAAAAAAAAAAAAAACAACTCAGAGAAGCTGATGTGGCTCAGTGGTTGAGTGCTAGCTTCCCACATACGAGGCCCTGGATTCAATTCCTGGCACCCAGTACCTCAAAAAACAAATGCAGGATGTATGAGGGTGAGCAGGATACCTTTAGGAATATTTGGAACTCTCAAGGTGACTGGTACATGGTAGG
>JAQZBX010034253.1:0-26027 GCA_029593785.1 Cabassous unicinctus
CGGCGGGAGAAATAAATACATAAATAAATCTTAAAAAAAAAAAAAAGCTTAGTGGCAATGCTCCAACATGTGTTCATCAATTGCAATGAATGTACCACTCTAATGAAAGAAGTTGTTAATGTGGGGAGAAGTGGGAGGTGTGGGGAGTGGGGAATATGGAAACCCCCTACATTTTTTTAATGTAACATTTTATGTAATCTAACTATTTTTTAGAAAAAATAAAAAATACGTATTAAAAAAAAGACGGTGCTATTCACATGTTTCAAAACAGAAGGAATAAGAAAAAGATATTTTTATTCTATTCTAGGACAACAATTCTCAAAGTATGGCCTGTGGACACTGGAGATCCCTGAGATCCTTTTACGTCTGTATCATTTCCATAATAATAGGACAATATTGTAACTTTTCATTGTTTGGACATTTACAGTGATGATACAAAAGAAATGGTGCCTCAAACTTCTGGCATCTTAGCACAGACTAGGGCAGTGGCACCATCTATGCCAGTAGATGTTGGGGTCTCATTGCCACACACTCGAAGAAACTAATACAAAGCCTATTTCACTTTAAAAACTCCTTGATGAAGCAAGAAAATAGCAATTTTATTAAATTTTGAAATTTTCGTACATATAATTTTAATATTCTGTGATGAAATAAGTACATATATAGCATTTCTGATACAAATCTAAGTACGATGGTTGTCTCAGGAGAACACATTCGTATGTGTGTGAGTTGGAAACTAGTTACTTTTCTCATGGAACACCATTTCTACTTGAAAACTATAACTAGATAGAAGATCTACTCAAAGAACAAGACAGACCAATGGATGCTGATGTAACACAGTACAGAATATTTACTGATAGGATTTTCTGATTCCATATTGCAGCTCACATTTAAGATACTAACAGTACTCGGTTTTGTGTAATATCAAAGAAAAATATCCACAATTATGTAAAAAGCTATTGAAATACACTTTCTGTCTCAACTACATACCTGTGTGAGGCCAGATTTTCTTCATATACTAAACATGGTAGCTATAGATAGCTAGATAAATAGAGAGACAGCCATAACATCACCACAGATTAATGCAAAAACACATACGAGAATCAAGCTGTCTACTAAGTCAGCCAATATGTTTTTAAGAATCTAAAGCAATACTATTTTTTCAATACATTATTTTGTTTTGAAATATATATTTTCATAAAACATGCCATTCATATTAACCTGTAATGAGATTAATAGTATTATTTAAAAATAAACAAATAAATATGTTTAAATTTCTTAATTTTCTAATATATTATTTACCAATAGATAAAACCGACATAAGCATATGATCTTCAGGGTTTTAATAAAAGAATCCTTAGGAAAAAAATTAAGGACCACTGTTCTACACTAAGGTACATTATTACAATTTGAAAAATATGGCCTTGACTTTTTTTTCTACGAATATATAAGTAGCAATGGATCACATGACACAAAGTATTAGCATATCTTTTGCTACTTTCTTATCTAATTTATTAGAAGACTGAGGCCCAGAAGGTTTTAGAAATTTGTTCAATGTTAGTGGTAAAGGATTCAGACAGACTGATTAGACTGGGCCATTTTCCCAGAAATGGGTTCCTCAAAATTGGAAAAAGTAACAATTGTGGCAAAATTGCATACCTCATATTGGCAACAGTAATATAAATTGTTTTAATAGCTATGAAAAAATTAATTCAGGGTGCTAAAAATGCTTTAACAAACTCATAACTTTGGATTCAGTAACTTGAGTTGTAAGATTCTAGCATGATCCAAATATGTTGTAAAAGTAAAACAAAACAGAAGCAAACCCAGAAAACTTTAAATGTGAAGATTTTTACCACATCATTTAGAATAGTAGCACATTGGAAACAATGTATATATCTAAGAGTGCTGTGATACATATGCAGTCTGCAATGTCACAGCTAAATCAGTGTGTGCAAGGAAAAGAAATTTTTTAGTTTTATGTACATGTATCACAAGACCAAAAAAAAGCATAAAATAATTTATACATTAAATTAAAAACATTGGGAAAGGATCAGTTAGCCAAACCCAAAGGAAAAGAGAGAAAGTAACAAGGATAAAGGCAGTATGAGTGAAGTAGAGAACAGAACAACAAAAACAAAATGGTGCTATGCAGTAACAAAACCAAAATGTGTTACTTTGAAAAGAAAAATAAGTTGAATGGGTCTCTGATGCTATTAATTGAGTATAGGAGATAAATCTGGGATTGAAAAATAATTTTATGAACAACTATACATTAATAAATTTTAAAGAGTAGAGGAAATATGTAATTCATAGATAGGTATTAAATGTCAAATTTGTTCAAAATAGAAATAGAAAACTCATATAGACCAATACACTGTTAAATTGATATATTTGTCAAAGACCTCCCCTTCCCTTAAACTCCAGATAATATCATAATTAAAGGTCCATACTCTACCAGGCTTTCCAATAAGAGTTAATCACATTGTTCAAGAAAATGGAAGGAAGAACACTTGCTGTATGACTTAGTGGGGTTGGTATTATCTCATGCCAAATCAGATAGGAACAATGCATGAAATAAAGTTATAGGCATATTCACATATTAAACTACCAGTAACATTAAATAAAATACTTGCTATCCTGACCCTAATTGCATTTAAAAATGCATCATGAACAAATAAGATTTAATTCAGAAAAGCAAGAATGGTTTAATAATAGTAGATTGAATATTTAGGAGGAAAGTTGTTACTATATTCTGTGATGGAGAAAAAGCATTTACTAGGATCTGACATTTATACATGATAAAATTCCTTGGTAAAGGTTATCGAACAAAAAACTACCAAAAGCATTATACTTAATTGTGAAACTTTGTATTCATATTCTTTATGGTTAAGAACAAGTAGTGAAACCCATTTAGCAGTGTCATTGCCTAATATTCTATTAGAGGTTCTAACATATGATCTAAGGAAAAAAGAATAAATAAAACACGTAAGGATTTGAAAATAAGGGAAAAAACTACCTTTAGGGGAAAAAGTAGAATCAACAGAATCAACTAATGAGAGAATTCGCCAATTTTGCTGAACAGATAATCAACCTACAAAAAATATATAGTATTTACCGAAAGCAGCCATAACCAAATAGAAATTATAAGAAAAATATATTATGCCATTCAAATATAAAAACCTGGCTCTCTCTGCCTAGAGGAGCCCACATCAAATCTTGGTGTGTATTTCCATCTTTCTCTCCCATTTCTCAGCAAGCTCTGTTCTTTCCCCCATTTCCCAAGTAAATTATTTTTACTGGCCTAAAAACAAAACAAACAAACAAAAAAACCCCACCAAATGTCAAAAAACTACAATGTATTAGAAATTAACTATCTAAAAGTATATAAACCTCTAAGAGAAATATTCAGAATTCTGATAAAAGACATGGAATGAATTGAATAAATAAAAAGTGAGTGTATGCTTTTTGGATTGAAAATACTTAATAGTTTAAATATGTCAGTTCTACCCAAAATTAATATATTAACTAAATACAATATATATATATCAAAAATTCTGTTGGATTTTCTTTTCCTGGTGGACTTGGTAAAACCTGCTCCAAAAATTCTGAAGGAATAGGAAAGAATAAAGTCCACAATAAAAAAAAAAAAGAAGAAGAAGAAAGATGGTGGTTTTCATACAGGTATTGAAATAGTACAAAATCATAATATTAAAAATAGTGGGATGTGGAGATAATAACAGAAAAATCAAGCAATGGATCAGAGGACAGAACAAATAGACAGATATAGGTGTATATGAGATGCTGATTTATAATAAAAATGTCACTGGAAAATAATGGAGATAGATTTTTCAATAGATTGTGTTGGGAAAAATTGACTCATTATATAGAGGAAAATAAAGTGGAATCTCAGAACAAAATTTCATTCCAATTTAGATTTAAGATAAATTATCAATTTAAAATTAGTGGTATAATTATAACTTTAATGAAAGAAATGCACCGGACTATGTTTTAGAACTGAGGAAGAGTTCATAAATAAATTTCAAAATTGCAGTACTTTGAAGAATTGGGTTGCATCAAAATTATTGAATTCTATTCAAGAAAGGATATCATAGACAATATGACAGCTAACAAAATTTTAGAAGAGATTAGCAAAGTGTCAAATGGACAAGGGATAAATATATACTTTAGGGACTGGAAAACTATGACCCACAGGTCAAACATATTTTACTACTTGTTTTTTTTGTTTTGTTTTTATTTTATTTTATTTACTGCTTGTTTTGGTGAATGAAATTTTATTGTCCCACAGCCACACATTTGTTCACTTCTTGTCTATTGCAGCTTTTGTACTGCCACAGCAGAGCTGAATAGTTGCGATAGAGATGCTATGGCCCACAAAAAGAATATTTACTATCTGTGCATTACAGGAAAAGGTTGCCAACTCCTTGTTTAGACCATCCAATATACTCTGCAATTCAAAAGATGGAAACCTCAATAAATATTGGTAAATAATATCAGCACTCACTTTGCATATTGGTGATTCTAACAAATCTATCATGTGTATGAAAAGATGTCTGACATCATTGCTGATGATGGCCAATCAAAACTGAGATATCCCTTCATACCTCTTTAAAGCCAAATATTAGAAAGCTGTGATGCAAACAATTGGTTAGGATATAAGGATATAGAAAGATAAGTCATTTTCTTTTTCTTGATTTATGCATACCTTCTGTGTTCCAGGCACTGACACAGCGGTGAAGATGACAGTCCAATCCAGAACTACAACAAAAACTCAGCCCTTTTAGAGCCTATGTTTTTCTCAGGGAGAGAGAGTAACATAAAAACAAGTAAGTTCCACGGTATGTTAAAGTTAGTGGTATTAGGGAGGAAAGACAATTCAAAGAAAAAGTGGTACCACGCGTCAGTGGGAGGAGGGTTTGTGATTTTAAATGATGAGACTAAGCCTCACTGAAAAGGCGTCACTTCAGCAACCTTGTGAAGAGGGTGACAGGAGATCACAGAGAGACCCGGAGGAAGAAAGGTGCAGGCAGAGGTGGCTCACCTGACATATGGAAGAGGTGTTACTGGAACCCAGTGAGCAGGAGGAGTGGGAAATCAAGTCAGAGACATAATGAGGATGCTCCATAGATCATAGACGACCTTTCAAGGGCCTCTAGGAAAATTGGCTTTTACTGTGCATGGAATGGGGACCCACTGCTGGGTTTTCAATAGAAAAGAAAATGATATGATCTTTGCTTTAAAAAGATGATTTGTGTGATGTGTTGATAATGGACTGTGTGGGGAATCAAAACTGGAGGAAGCACAGACCCACACAGGGAACATTATGCTAGTTCAGGAGAGCTATGCTGGTGGTTCCATGGTAGCCATAGAGCTGATTAGAAAGGGAGAGAACCAGGGCATTAAATGCAGGGTTTGGAAGAAAGATAAGAGATAAGGACAATTCCATTGATTTGCTAAGCATGGGAAGATGAGTTTGCCAATTTACTAAGTTGGTGAAGACTGAATGTGGGGGTGGATCTGAAATTCAGTTTTTGATATATGAGTTTGAAATGTCTATTAGAAATGCAAATGAAGATGTGAAGGCACTGGAAGTCTGCACTGAAGTTCAGTAGTGAATCCCAGGTATATTTCCATGATACTAGGGAAATCATAATTGAAGTTAGACTCTATGGAGAAAGTAGAGGTTCAAGGCCCAGTGCTTTGGGGATGCCCAAACTTCAGTGCTCAGCATAAATAGAAGAAATCAGTAAAATAGATGAAGAAGAAACTACCAATATAGTTGGGTGAAAACCAGGAGATTGTAGTGTCTTGGAAGTCATGATTAAAGGATTATAAAATGAAAGGACTAACCGACTGTTTCAGATGATGTCAGAATAGAGCTGAGAATAACCATTGTGCTTGGCAAGGTGGAGGCAATTGAGGCCTTGGTGAGAGCTGTTTCAGAAGAGTGATCGGCATGGATTCAAGTGGAAATAGTAGGGAAAGCATCAAAGACATAACATATTTATACCACTTTTGAGAACTTTTTTGTTGTTAAAGGAGGGTAGAGAAACTGGGTGAGAAATAAAGGGAAATGTGGGTCAAGAAAATTTATAAGTCAGAGCAGCAGCAGTGTCAGACACCATTTATGTCCTGTCTCAGAAATCCCCGGTCTTACCTGCCTCTGGGGACCTAGGTCTCTTGTTCTGCTCCAGCGATGATGGAGACTGACATTACTCAGGTACCAACCAGCCACACCGCAGTGACCATCCCAGGTAGCTTTGCTGCCTCAGGCTACCATTAACAGTCCCTAGCTCTCGCTGTTACTGCAGATTCAGAAAGTGCAGCAGAATAAGAAATTTTATGTGGCTCCTTCAGTGGCTGCTGAAAGTGATGGAACTCAGAAGTTCAGGGAATCTCTGAGAGGTAAAGTTTAACAGGAAACCTCTCCTCCTGTTCAGATGAACTCTGTGGGGAGTGTTATTGCCGAGACGGTTTGCAGTGAGTCTAATTACACTGTCTAGCTTCCCTGTGGTTATTTCCCTAGTAGGCAAATACATGCCGGACTAGGCACACTTAGAATCTGGTAGAATCCTCACATTGATTTTCTTCCTTCAGAGTAAGGACTATCACAGTACCAAGGGGGGGCGGGGTGGAAACCCCTGAAAGTGCCCTTCTCTACACAAATGCTAAATCAGCAGCAGGAATGCATCCCAAGAGAAATTTCAAAGATGAGCACCATCCTCAAAGAATTGAAAGATGCAGAGGTGACACCATCCTTCCATTTAATTCACTCACAAATCCAATGGTTTGTGGCAAATAATTGTGGACTCTCGAAAACCTAACCAGCTTGCAGTAGCACCATTTGCAGCTATGTAGCTGGATGTGGTATTTTTTTTAAAATAGGTCAAGACTGTCTTTCATGATTGAGATATAGCGAATGACTTTATCAGTCCTCCTTGTTTGGGAAGGTAAAAGCAGTATGCCTTTACATGGCAAGGGCACCAGTACCCCTTACAGTCTTGTCACAGGGCTATATTAAATCTCCTTTCCTCTGTCATAAGATAGTCCTCAGGGACTTGATAATCTTGAATTTATGCAGAAAGTAACACTGCCCTCCCATGCTAAAGACAGTTGGTTAATTGGAGCTACCAACCAAGAAGTGTCAAGGATTTACAATCCTTTATTAAGATAAACATCAATGATTGAGGATCTTATCTTATTGGTGGAGATTCCTGGGGTATGATGGTACAGCCTCTCCAAAGTAAATGATGGTATGTTACATCTCACGCCCTCTACCAATAAGAAAATGGCACACAGCATTTGTGGTTCCCCTTATAGGTGGAGACAGCATATAACAAATTTGGTAGTACTTTTACAATCCATTTATCAAGGGCTTGGTAGTCTCACAGTTTACTTTTCCCCAGAGCAAGAAGAGAGGGCACTGCTGCAGATCTGAACTTGGGTTTAAGCTTCCCTGACATTTGTGCCAAATGACCAAGAGATCTGATGATTCTAGAAGTGTCCATGGTGAAAAGGACGCTCTATGGAGTCCCTGACATGCCCCAATAGGAAAGTCACGCCACGATGCAAAGGTTTCTGGAGCAAGCCCATGCTTACACTCAGAAATAGCTCTACTGCTTTTGAAAAACAGCAGCTGAGCCCAGAATAGACTGAACACCTGAAAATGTAGCTCCGGTGTGACTAGAGCCCATCTTTCATGAGCTAGGGGTTATCAGATTCACTGAATCATGCACATAGGCAGGCACAGCAGCAACCTATTTTGCAGTGGTAACATGCATTCAGTATAGGGCCAGAAACAATTCATAGGGCACAGGTAAATACACAAACAAGGGGGCTCAAGTCCCATGTTTCCTCCCTTATTTTTACAGATGCCTCTTCCTCAACTCCTGTCTCTGTCTTCCACTGGCAGGAATTTAAGAGCTCAGGCCTGTGTGGTTCACAAATACATTGGCAAGACCTATTGACACTAGTAAAAATGGGCTCCTGGCATATTATAACCCCACCCAGGGGTGGCCTCAAAGAGAGTGAAGAAGAGATTACTCGGGATCTGCAGCAGTGTGAGAACACTGGGCAACTCATTTATTATTGAGCAAGTGGTGGCTAGAGGTATAGATATACACTTATTCCTGGAAAGTAGCAAGTGACCTAGGTGGTTGTTCAGAGGATTAGAACAAAACTGGATGATCAAGGACAAGGGAGCAGTAGAAGAAATATTGGATGGAGCTGGGTGAGGGAGCGCAGAATGGAGAGCCTTGGCGTCACAAATAATGAACACATGAGAATATCTGCTTCTGAAGAGCCTCTGAGCCACAGGCAGGACAGTGTGCATATCAGTCAACTACACCTCCAGGCCACCCTGCTTCTTGCTCAGCGAGGCCACAGGGGTGGGCCTGGGGGATGCCCACAAGCTCACAACCTGGTCTTTCCCTCACCAAGACTGATTTAGTGAATGCCATTGCTGAGTGCTCAACTCCAAAGCAGGAAACATGGTCCTTGATATGACACCGTGCCTCAGGGAGGTGCAAGTTTATTGCAGTAGACCTCTACAGCCCTGTTCAGAAGACTTAGCTTCATGCTGCCTCTCTGAAGATGTCCTTTGAGATGAAGCAATCATCTGAACTTGTTATAAAGGTATAGCCAATTTGGTACGACCATCTCTTATATTTTTATCTCCCTCCTTCTCTGTCTAGCACTCTTTCATTATCCACTTTACTCTGGCTTCCCTGAAAATTATTTTCTGGGGAACTTGGACTCAAGCAAGTAGTATAATTTTTAAAGCAAACGGAAGTGTTATAGTAGAGTGGAAGAAATTATGATGCAGGAGAGAAAAAGAAGGTTGTGATCTAGTATGCAGGTAAAAGATATTTAAAGAGGAGGGTCTGAGACCTGCTCTGCAATTAGAAAATTACAAATCATATGAATTCCTTTAAGCCACTTTATCTTCCCATTAAACCTCTGTAAAATATACATGAAAATGGTGAAAATCATAATAGTATTAGAGTACTGTTTATCTTAGAATGGTTGAGAGGAGCTTACGGATTTGAGGATGGTTTGTAAGCCATAAAGGAGTATTATGACCCACATGTCAGCTTGGATGCATTTGGCTGCATTTATGGAATATTTTATTAATAGAAAACCCAGCTAAAGCAATACAGATTTTAACTTAATTTACATAATGGAAAATTTGGAAGTAGTTGATCCAAGGTTGGCTAATTCAGCATTCCAAATGAATGAAGAATCTGGTAAATCTTGCTTTTTTCACTCAAAGTTAAAAATTGGCTGCTGCAGTTTCACATAAAATATAATAGCATGAACATTCCCAATGCGGGAATGAAGTAGAAAGTTTTGCTTTTGTGTATCTCTCTCGTAATCCAGGAATGAAGTCTTCTGCACAAGCTTCCAGCGGAAATCCTCTTAGAGTCTGTAGACCATGACAGGTGCCCCTCCACCCTTGATCCAATGCCTGGCAGGGGGGAATTACATTGCCCCAGATGGCCCATCCTCCCCAGGCACATTGCCAGCACAGATCTGAACAGAGTGACGTCTCCATTAGCAGGAGGAAATGCCCGAGAGAGTGGCAAGCAGTAGGTCTGCCACATATCTATTATTTTTATTCTTGCTCTGGTTTAGCCATGGCTCATCTACAGGAGAGGAAAAAGAGGCTTTTAGCACCATACAGCTCTGGGTTCCCATTAAAGGAGTGGCCATGAGAAAGGCATGTCACCTTGAGACTTGTTTCCTCCTCTAAAATGGGAGGATACAAAGCTTCATCACCTGACTAGCATGTGATGTAGTTAGGTAACTAAGTGCACAAGCTATGAGACTGACTCCTAGAATTGACCTCCATTTCATCACTCTCTAATGTAACTGTTAAGCAAGTTAGGAAATTGGGGGTTATAGCCAAATCTAACTCACAGGGCTGTGTGAGAATTAGATGAATTAGTAGATGAATTAGTTATAGCTGCTCTGTGTCATTATATGGTCAACTTTTGATTTACCCCTCAGACTCCACCTCACCTTTTCTCACCTCCAGCCTGCAGAGCCCTCAAGCATCAATCCTGGACCTAGTCCCTCTCAGGAGGTATCTGGCAACAGCAGGGTACAATTAAGATGCAAAAAAAGAAAAATGGAAAGTATAAAAAAGGAAATAAAAGGAGCTGTCACTAATTTTAGTTTGCCTACTAATTAGCAAAGTAATTAAAAACACACTGGCAAAGATGACAGATCTCTGTAGTGCTGGCATTCTGCGCAGCTTCTTCCTGGGGTGCAGGCGACTGATTGATGGGCTCTTCCTCCCCTTTTTTTTGTTTTGAAAGCTCTGAGCTCTTCTGGGCTTTTGGCAAAGGCCTCATATTTTCTCATGGCAAATGCACAGATCTCAATGTCTGGCCCAAGAATTTCAGCCACAGCGGTAATGCTTCCTCCTAGTAGAGTAATTTGCAATCCACAAAGGCTTTCAAATATGTAAATTCAACTCCCATAACGGCCTCGTCATATTGGCAGGCTGTGTTACTTTCCCCATTTTACAGATGAGGAAATTGAATTCCGCTCCAAATGGACTGTGACCTAGTTGAGAGAGGAGGTCACATTATTTCTGTATAACGATTCCCAAACATAGAAACCCCCTTGGGAAATGTGGGAATGATTTCGTCGACTGGTAAATGGCATATCCAAAATGGGCAGAGTAATCGGCAGTACTGCCGGACTCTACCACTTACAGCTTTGTGACCTTCAGTGAGTCACTGACTCCCTGTGTGTGATGAGGCCATTATGGAGATTTAATATAAAGTTATTAGAAAAGTGCCTGGGACCTAGTAAGTATTCATTAAGGCCAATGGCCATTACTTTCTGCACCCTATTCTAGCTGCTTCCGGGACACAGTGCTTTTATACAGAAACTGTGCCATTTTGCCTTGTTTGGAACATGCGTGGATGTGATGGTGAGATGTGTAAATATTTTGTCAGTGAAAAATAGGAAGTTTATATTTAGTTAACTCATAATGTTCCAGCACTATGGTAGAAGATGCATATTTACCAGTGTATGTAAATATAACACATTCGACTTGAAATGAAATATCTTAGACCCGCTCCTCATTTTGGATAAAAAAGAAAGCATACATATGAAACACTTACTAAGAGCAAAGAGGTGCACTAACCCTTTTCCGTAAATGCATTTGTTAAAGCTGTAAAGCAGGCACTGCTGGCTCTAATTGCACAGATATGGCAATCGAGGCCCAGAGAGGATGGAGAGGTTTTTTTCCAGGTCAAATAGTTAGCAGGTGAGTTTGACATTTAATCAAAGGTGTCTTTGCTTCTCAAGCCACTATGCCCATGTACACACAGACGTGTAAAATGTATGTGTGTGTGCCTGCTCTACGACAGTAATTCTTGTTGACTTTTTTGTCATCTTGAACTATTCAGTTCCATTATTGCCAGAGGAGTTTTCTTAGCTGTTTTCTTAACTTTGTCCACTAAGTTTCAGGCCTCATTTCCTCTGAGGATGATGTAGCCCTGCAATGAGTCTATGGGAATCTTTCAATATTGTTTCATACCAGAAAGGATATAGGGTGCATTAGCCTCAGGGAGGGTCCCACCTGCATTTCCCTCCATCCAAATTCTACTCTACATGAATATTCTCCCTGGGTTCCTCGAGGCCAGGGGTTCTTAACGTTTTTTTGTTCCATGGACCCCTTTGCCAGTCATGTGAAATGAATACTACTGTAATTTATTTATTGCATACATTCATAAGTGAAGGAAATGCTAAATTTCAGTTAGAGGTCAGAAAAAATAAAGATAATAAGTTGATTTTTTTTCAATTCAAGCTCATTGACCCCCTGAAATCTTTCCACAGACCACCTAGGGGTCCATTGCCCCTGGTTAAGAACCCCAGCTCTAGGTAGTAATCCATATAACATGGGGTCAGACCTGGATGAGGGCTTGTAGTCCAGAACAAGTCACTGAAGGCAGCAGACGCACCCTAGGAATCTGCATAGAGATATGCAATTCAGATAATAAAGAGGAAAAGAAATCCTGGGCACATACAAACTCTGTAGAGGACCCCCTTGCAATGCCAATGCTGTTGGATATGAACAAAATTTCTGCTTGGCCACTTGCTGGCTGCATGCTGTTCCTTTTCATTCGAGGTAGAGTTGAATAAAATGATATTCATATCAAAGTGTTTCTTTCTTTGAGGATTATATATGCTTGATGTACATAATCAGGGCTCAAGAAATGTTGTTTATTTTCATAGTTATTATCAACAATTTTAAATATCCCCATTATATTGATGAGGAAAATTCGTTACAAAGAAGAGAAATGGTTTTCTTGAATTCACAAATGTTGACAGTTGTAGCGTTTTCATAATGTGCGAGTTTAGTATTTGGCTTCAGTACCATTTTCCATCTTGACCACTTGTGGTCTAATCTTCTCTTTCACATTTTCTTGGCCTTGATATCAGCTCACAGATCCTTGAATTAACCTTCAGTTTCTCTCTTTCCATTCTTCCACATTCCATGTCCAATCAAATAGGAAATTTCTATTGGCTGTCCTTTCAAAAGATATCTTCATCCTCATGAATTCCCACTACCTCTATGGCTATCATCCTTGGCCCAGCCATACTGATATTTTAGTTGTATTATTGCAATAGTCTATTAACTGTTCTCGCCACTTCTAACCTTGCTCCTCCATATTGCATTTTTCCTGCCACAGTCAGGTGGATCCTGTTAAAAGATATGATGTCACAATTTCATCAAGATCCTTCAAAGTCTCCCCATTTCATTCAGATTAAAAGGCAACTCTTATGTGAGAATCCTTCAGTGACTTCCCAACACACGTGGGTTTTTTGTAATGCTAATTTCTTACCATGACATCCGGGGCCATGCAGAGTCTCTCCACGCCCACTTCTTACTTCTCTGGGATCATCACCTATGACTCACTTTCCCTCTCCTTCCTCCCACTCCATGCACACTGAGCTTCTTTCTTCAATTTGCCAGACAAACTCTTAATTGAAGACAAAATTTTTGCTTGCCACTCTCTCTGCTGAATGTCTTTATGTGTATGTCAAATCCTTTCCACAAAGAGCCCCTTTCTCATCTAAGGGATTTTTATTTATATGTTACTTTTCATTTAGTGCTTCTCTGGAACCCTTATCTAATATTGCATCTCAAACCCCCTTTTGATGCCCACTACATGCCTTCCTTGCTTTATTTTTCTCTTTAATACTTATCATCTTCTAGATAGGATTTTCCATATCTATTTTTTTCCATATCTATTTTTATCTCCTCTCTCCAGGCTATAAACTCAATGAGGAGAATTATTTATATCTGTTTAATTATTGTTCTATCCTAAGTGCTAGGATAGTGCTTGGTACATGGTAACTGTTCAACAAATACTTGTTAAATTTATGACTGTTATGTATGCACAAGGGACAACAACTCGGTAAACCAAAATACTAATTTATTCTTAGCTTTGCTTTGGCCCAAGGCCCCTGAATAAAGAATATTAGCAGAGGGATCTGGAAAACAAAGGCTCAGCCAGAGATGTAGTTTCCATTTTCCCAATCTGTCAAGGCAAGCCTCCTCTTCAGAATATTACCACACCCCTGAGCCTGCTTGGAATGATATCTTCATAAAAGCAGGTTCTAATATCTATTTGTTTATAAAGACACAGGCATAAAGTAGGTATGTGATGAATGAAGGGACAGAAAATTCAGGGAATAGCCACTGGTTATCATTGTGTTTGAAATTAACCAATTTCCACTGTAACATTATATCCCTGGGTTTGTGGATAGTAGGTGTGAGGTAAAGTTTAGCATTACCTTAAATCATAATACCTTTATTTTCTTTTCCAGTCAGTCCATTACATAAAATGCCCAAGACCATAATAAACCAAAATGTGAGCTATGACATGATCATGTAATGTGTCTATATTTATTTAGATCTTTGATTTATTTAATCAGATTTTGCAAGACAAATCATGAAAATATTTAAAAAGAGTAGCAGGAGTGGCTATTTTTATATCAGATAACAAACTTCAGAGCAAAGTAAATTATTACCAGAGATCAAGAGGGATGTTATATAATGATAAAAGGATAAGTCCACCAAGAAGACATAGCAATCCTAAATGTACACGCACTAAACAACAGAGCTGCAAAATAAGTGAAGGAAAAACTGATAGAATTGAAAGGAGAAATAGACAAATCTCAATTGTATGTGGGGACTCCAACACCCTTTTCTCAACAATTTGTAAGGCAACTAGAAAGAAAACCAATAAAGTTATGGAACAAGTCAATAATGCCCTCACCCAACAGGTCCAAGTTAATATTTATAGAATACTCCATCCAATAACAGAAGGATATACTTCAAGTGCCCATGGAAAATATGCCAAGGTATATCATATCCTGAGCCATAAAATACACATCAACAAATTTAAAATAATTGAAGTCATATAGAATATTTTCTCTGAACACAATAGCCTCAAACCAGAAATAAATAACAGAAAGATAACAGGAAAATCTCCAAACACTTGGATAAGAAAAGGCAATTGGAAAAACTTGAGGGAAATAAAAAATACAATGAACTGAATGGAAATTTAAATACAGCATATCAAATTTTTGGGGACACAGCTAAAGCAGTGCTGAGAGGGAAATTTATGAGAAAACATAGAAAAGAACAAAAGTCTCAAACCAACACTCAAAACTTCCACCTCAAGATAATGGAAAAAGAAGAGCAAAATAAACCAAAAAGAAAACAGAAGGAAGGAAATAATAAAGGTAACAGGAACCAGCCCTTCTACCGTGCTGAAAGACACTGTTAAATCCCCTCTTGTGCAATGTTATCCCAGCATAAGCCAGCCAGGGCCTTATGGTTCTGAAATGGAAGAAAAGAAAATACACCAAAGGTGGACTCAAGAATTCACTAGAATGTATGGGTAAGAACAATAGGAGTAACTCTGAGATTTATACTTGAAGGTGCTTGATCAAGAGGGGTCACGTATAATACAGGGTAAGAAAGAGCTCACTGACATGGGGGCATTTCTCAGGACATGGAATCTAACCCTTTGGCAGGAAACCCTCCAAGTGGGACCAACTTACTTCTATGATGGCTCTCGGAAGCTTAAAGAAAGCAGTGACTGGTGGACCATGAAGTGGAAAACCTATATTGCCTTGGGAGATAGCAGAGGAAGAAATAAAGAGGCTAATGGAAGTAGACATGCTGGACAGATATACTATGGTAAGCCAGAAGACCCACCTGCATATGTTTTTGTAAGGTTCTTATATTATACATGAAGTGCATAATCATAGGACAACACTAAAAATGTTTTAAATAGGTATAAATGATAAGTCAACAGTGGAAGCAAATTGGAATCCTAAATAATATTAATTACTCAAAAGGTAAGCAGAGATAGCCAGAAATAACAAAAAAGAGATGAAATAAATAGAAAACAAGTTGCAAGATGGTAGATTTTAAGCAACCCATTTCAATATTTATATTAAATGTAAAGAATCTAGACACACCAAATAAGAGCAATGGATTGATAAATTGTCAGAATAAATATAAAAACAAGATCCCTACTTTGGGCTTCTGCCCAGAATGTAGAAAGTTAAAAAGTCCATAACCCCCATCCTAAAAATGGTTTTGCACAATCTACAAATACTGCTTTTTTTGAACTGAAAGGAAAATCTAAAAAAATAGATCGGTCCCTCCCAGGAGAGGCAGGGTGTAAGCTCTTGTTTTGAAAAGAGAAATCAGTTAAAATGTCTAACAGGGAAGCAGATGTGGCTCAAGCAATTGGGCTCCCATCTCCCATATGGAAGGCCCCAGGTTCGATTCCCCGGGCCTCCTGGTGAAGGCAAGCTGGCCCGCACCGCAGAGAGCTGATGACCCGCGCCACGGAAAGCTGATGCAGCAAGATGACGCAACAAAGGGAGAACCAGAGGAGAGACAGTGAGAGGTGCAGCAGACCAGGGAGATGAGGTGGTTCAAGCAACTGAGTGCTTCTCTCCCATACCAGAGTTCACGGGATTGGTTTCCAGTGCCTCCTAAAGAGAAAGAGAAGAAAAAGACAAGCAGACACGGAAAGACACACAGCAAATAGACACAGAGAGCAGACAGCAAGCGCAAACAAGGGGGGCAGGGAGAAAAAAATGTCTAACAAATTGGTGAAGTTCTGATATGGGTAAACAAGAGAACATAGAGCTTCTGAGAACTGCAGACACAAGGGGAATTCAAACTCTTTTGCAGGATCTTCTTCATAGACCTCACCCGATGATCAAACAACAACAAAAGAATGTCAGGAATTCTGAGAAGGTGTCACTTATGGTGCCGACCTACAGAGGGGGAAGCAGCCACTGTGGGAAAGGCACGAAGCCAATACTAGATCCTTCTCTCCTGTCTCTCCCATGGAACAAAAGCTTAAACACTCGGATAAAGAGCCACAAACACTATTAATACATCATATCCAAGCAGGTAGGGTTTATCTCAGAAATGCATGGTTGATTTAACAATTGTAAATAATATAATTCCCTATATTAATAAGCTAAACTTAAATTGACCAAAATCCAACATCCATTGCTACTAAACCCTCTCAAGCAAACTAGAAACAGAAGATGTATTCATTTCCTATTGTTGCTGTAACAATTTACCACAAACCTGGTGATTTAAACAACACAAATGTTTATCTTACCATTCCGGTAGTCAGAAATTTTAAATGGATCTTCCGTAAATCAAGGTGGTGGCAGGGCTGCATTCTTTCTAGATGTCTAGAGGAAAAGGCATCCTTTGCTTTTTCCAGCTTCTAGAAGCTGCCTGCATTCCCCAACTCATGGCTGCACTTCTCTGATGGACAAACCAGATGAAAATGGGCAAATGATTTGAACAGATTGATAACAATCTGTTCCACCAAGGAACACATATGGGTGGAAAATAATCATATGCAAAGATGCTTAACATCATTAGAAAAATGCAAAATAAAACCTCAAAGAAATACCACTAACACCTATCAGAATGGGCTAAAAAAGAAAAAGAAAGAAAAAAAGACTGCTCGTCCAAGTGTTGGTGTGGATGTGGAGAAACTGGAACTGTCACAGGCTGCTGATGGGTATGTAAAATCATACAATCACTTTGCAAATCGGTTTAGAAGTTTCTTCAAAATTTAGATATAAACCTATCATATATTCCTACTCTTAAACGCCTATGTATTTATCCAAGAGAAATGAAAGCATATGTCCACACAAAGACTAGCACACAAATGTAAATAGCAGCTTTATTTGTAATAGTCCTGAACTGGAAACCCACATATCTGTCAACAAGTGAACAGATAAACAAATTGCGATGTACTCATACAATGGACTATCAGTCAGCAATTTAAAAAGAATGAACTGTTGTTACAAACAACAAAATAAATGAACCTCAAAATGCACACTGAATAAAAGAAGCTGGAACCATCCCCCCAAATACATAATGTGTGTTTCCAGTTATATAAAGCTCTAGAAAATGAAAACTAATCTACAGTGGAAGAAAGCTGATCAGCGGCTGCACGGGGAATGGAAGGCAAGGAATACAAAGGGGCGTGTCCTGGTTTTTCCGGCTACTATGACAAGTACCAACTAACGGGTATTTATTGGCTTACAGTTTTAAGGATAAAAAAAAGTCCAGAATTAAAAAATCAACAAGGCTTGCTTTCTCCCCAAAGTCTCCAAATGCTGGCTGCTGGCCATCCTTGACTCCAAGTCTTGCATTGCTGCCTCCCATTATATGACGATGTCTTCTCCTTTCTCACTTCTGAGATTTCTGGGTTCTCTTTATAAAGCCTCCAGTAATCCGGATTAAAGCCCACCCTGATTCCGTTCACCATACCTTAACTAAAAACAACATCTTCAAAAGGTCTTATTTACAAAGGGTTCACACCCACAGTAACAGGGTTTAAGATTAAGAACATGTGTTTGTTGGAGTACATAGTTCATCCTACCACAGGGCAAGCATAAAGTTTTGAGAGTGATGGAGATATATTCATTATTGTAATTGTGCTCCTGGTTTCATTGGTATATACGTATATCACTGAGTATCAAATTGTACATTTTATATACATCTAGTTAGTTGTATGTAAATGATACCAAAATAAAGCCGTTAGAATATACCAAAATAAAAAAAAAATTTAAATAACCGAATCTTGAGATTTAAAGAAGAGCCAGACAATTATTACATAATAAGACTTTTTTTAAGTATGCTTTATTCTATAGGAGATGAGGCACTTTGAAAGGTTTTAAGCAGTGAAGACATATGGTCCAATTATCTTGCTTAAAAGGTCACCAGAGAGGAGCATGGAGACAGGGCTGCAGAAGGCTGAGTCAAGGACCCAACCGTGATTCCCATTTGTGCTGCTTGGATATGTGGTCCTTGTTCCCATGAACTCCCAGAAAGAGAAACGTAAAAGCTCCAGCCGACTTGAGTTATGAATATGAATGTGTGCTCCACAGGCTCTCTCTTTGTTGAATGTCTAATGAGCAGATCAAGGCTCCTGCAGGGAAGAAAGGGCTCCAGGTGCTGGTGGAAAGCTGGCATGGTGAGGAGGGCAGCTCTGCTCCAGCTCCTTGCCTAAGGAAATGCCTTTTCTCAATAAATTTTGGGCCTGGATGTGCTATATCATCTCTTCTTTCATCAACAGTATTCATTCATATTCACAATTGCTTAACTTCAAAAGGAAAACCACTAGAAGAAAAATATTTTTTGGAAATCTTAGAAAGTTTTAGCTCCATCATGTGATGCATTAATTGTGATCAGTTGTGGGAAATATATATGTGGAAAGTCAACATTGGAAAAGACCTACCATGTTCACTAAGCTCAGACCTTTCTCATCTTCCCTGATGATCACTACATTTCATCCATGCAGAGTCATGCATGGAAACTTTGAACTTGTTCTGATCTTTGTAAGAAATATATTTATAGACCTTAGTCATCATTTTTTTCTGCTAATTTCACCCCAACCACCCTAAGCAGTAAGAAAACCATCTTTACTTTCTGCCAGTAACAAATTGTTCCTCTCCACAATATTAAATCACAAATATGTACTGTGTACCTACAATGTGGCATCAACACTTTTCCAGCCACTGAGCGTAAGACAATGGAAACAGAAAACAAAATTCCTCCATTCTTGGAGATTATATTCTCGTTGGGGAACAGAGAAGATAAATAGAACAATAACTAACATAATTAGATTTTAGATGGTGATAAATGCGTGCAGAACATTAAAACAAGGAAGCAGAATTGGAAATGCTAGGATCTGATCTGCAATTTAAAATATAGTAGTTAGAGAGAATGCCAATAGAAAAAAATACATTTGAACAAAGACCTAGCATGGAGTAAACCACATGGATACTATGAATTAAGAAGCTTCCAGGAAATGGGAAACAATTGCAAAAGCCCAGTTGTGACATCGCACCTGCTATGTTTGAGGAAGAGCAAGGAGTCGGCATAGCTGGATTAGAGTGAAGAGTTGAAGCACGCAATGAGGTAGTGAGGAACATTACAACCCATTGTAAGGATTTTGCCTGATTTTTTTTCTCTGAGTGAGCTGGAAAGTTATTTAATATTTTTGAGAAGGTGGAGATTACAAGATTGGGTTTGCTTTACTTAATCAGGATGCTGTTTTGACCATAACTTAAATCTGAAGTGGCTCTAGGGCTGCAGCAGGGAGAACAGCTGACATACTGCTGAGCTAGTATTTCCTACTATTAATCAATCCAGATCAGGTGCTAGATGATGGTGGCCTAGACCAGGGTGGCTGCAGTGGGAGGTAGTGGAGATTGGTGAGGTTCTGGGTATATTTGGAATACACCCAATCCAATTGGCTAAGGATTAGGTAAAGGGTGAGAGAGAGAGAGAAGAATCAGGAAAGGCTTCAAGGTTTTGGCCAAAGCCTCAGGAAAGATACAGTTTACCTTAACTGCTAAAGGAAAGTATATAAAAGGAGCAAGTTTGAAGCAGAACAGGAGATTGTTTTTGAACCTGTTGAGTACTAGATACCTAATTAGCATTGAAGTGGAGATATTAGATAGGATTTATGAGTCTGAAGTTTGGGAGAGGGGTCTGGGCTATGGATATAAATCTGGGAGGAGTCACCATTTATGTTATTTTAAACAATGAATAAAATGAGATTATAGAAGGAAGGAGCCTGGAAAGAAGACAATAGAGGACTAAGAACTGAGTGTTGAGGTGCTTGAACATTGAGGACCAGGGAGATGAGGACCAAGCAGCAAAGGAGAAGAAGGAGCAGCCAGAAGACACGAGGAAGTCCAGGAGAGTGGGGCCTTCTGGAAGCCAGCAGAAGGAAGTTCATCAAGGATGAGAGAGAGACCAACAGTGCCAAATGCTGCTGATAGGCAAGGAAGGAAGGTAATGTGGAACGGATGGTAAGGCTGATCACCAGGGATGTCAATGTGACATCCAGAGCACATCGACCTTTATATAGTGATAATTTTTACTTCTGTCCCTGATGCTGTTGTATTCTGACACCACTATACCATGTAACCTTAGTTTATGGAAATTTGGAGGGCTTTAGTTTCTCAACCTACAGTAAGAAGATTGTGGTATCTAAAGTGGTTATTTGAGGATTAAAATATAAATCATGTGACGGGTTTGCATCATGGCTGGTACACAGTAAGTACTCTTTAAACAGTAATTGTGGTTGTCGTTGATGCTGGCAAGCATGACACAGATCCTGTTACAGATTTTTGTATCCTTTCAACCTGGCAGAGTGCATGACAGATAATAGGTTTTAAAATCCTGAAATGTCTTTTCTTTTTTGCCCTTACTCCTAGTTCTCTTTTCCTCCTTCTTAGTCAAAAAATGAAACTGGAAAAATGATAATATCAAAACAATTGATTGGATGTGCATCAAAGTTACTTTAATAGAAACTGATAAAATCAACAAAGTCATCTAAAAAAAAAACTAGTCTTGGGAACTAATCAATAATAACCCCCAATATTCATTATTATTTAATAATTTCCAGAGCATTTTTGATTTAATATCTCATTGAATTCTCATATACACTGGTGAGGTTTAAGTATCTTCTTTTAGAGATAACAAATGAGGTCATCTAAGATTGAACTAATTTTTTCTTAATATTTTAAATAATATTTATTGAGACAACGTTCCAAGAGCTAATGTACACACATTTTTATTTATTCTATTTCACACAGTACTCATGGAAAACTAATGAAGTCATATTGGTTTTTCCCCATTTTTTCCACATGTGAAAATGTAAAGATTCAAATAGTTTACTCAAATCACATAGTTTATAGTGTAGTCAATTCAGAGTCCCTAGATTGTATTCTGGTGGAGTTACCATTTCTTATCTGAGAATTCTCAACTCCAGAGATTCTAAATGACTGCAAAGGGATCAGAGAAGATGTGAGGCTGGTGGATGAGGCCGCTGAGTGTGGAGGAGGGCTGTCACCAAAATGGCTGCACAGGCATATGCCAGCAGCAGGTCTACAGAGAGGCTCACAGATTGAGTTTAGAACCATGGAAATGAGGGATAGTCACGGGAGTGATTGTGATTGGAGTAAATTTAGTTCAAGGACCAACAGGGTGAGAGAGATGGTATAAGTCCTGGGAGATCACTCTGATAATAGTGAAAACAGACCTGCTTTGGAACCTACGAAAGATGGAGAAGTAACTTCTGATACTATAGTTTTATAATCCCTGGTGCTTTCCCATGAGGCATCAGTTATGGGGTATCTGGTGTAAGAAGCGTCTCTGCCAAGGGCTGTGATGGAGATTTTGTTGACTTCCTTCCTTCTCATTTTAAAGCAGGCATCATCTTTTCCCTCTATCCCTGCTTAACCCACTTCAAAATACTTCCAAGATCCCCAATCTGGCCAAATAACCTATCTCTGAACCCCATCTTTTTATATCCACTATGGACCCCAGGCATAAACCCACCCCTTAGCAATGCGCTAGCATCCTTGCTGCTCCTGCTGTGGGTAGCACAAGCCTGATGCTGAGCAGGAGCTCAGAAGCCCACAGGGAGCTGCTGCTGCCGCTGAAACCACTGCCAATGACACTTAGGTTGACGTCACTCAAAGTTGCTGCAAGAGCCCAAAATTGCCGTAGGTTCTTGTTGCTCCTGATGCTGGAGGCACGGCTAAAAGCAGGGAAAGCAATCCTACAATATAGTACCCAAATAGCTATGAGCCAAAATATATACGTATATCCAGGTATTGCATGGGACATAGTTATGCTGAAAATTACTCATTATGTATGTGACTTTCAAGTTTAACTAGGTGCCCTGATTTTTTATTTGCTAAATTTAGCAACCCTGTCCTCCAAGGATTTGAGGATTGCATGAGATCTTGGTTCTCTCAAACATTCACCACAGCATTCATCACACAACTTACTGTTTGCAACTCTCTCCCCTGCCAATGTGGCAGAGACTCCATTCTAACTCACCAATATATAAGTACCTCTGTGTGCTAGGCAATCTGATGGCTACTGGAAATCTAAAGTCTTGTGGTTGTAGTGTATGCTGGTATGCTCTACCCAAACTACCTCCTCTTCAGAATTGAGGTATTTTATTTTCCCATCTGCTAAGAGTTTTGAAAGAAAATGAATCACAACTGAATCTGTCCTGAAAATTTTCCTTGAGGCAAAGAGAGCACCCTTGCCCAAGGAATGGCTCCATCAAGCAGCAGCCCACTTCAATCATTGAGAAATACAGAGTTGCCAAGGCCTGATTCCTCTCTAGGCAGGACAGTTCTGTCAGGACATCCCAGCTCCGAAGCTCCCTGTGGGGCCAGCTGAGGTTGTTGTCGTGGCTGCTGTGTGGGTCAACCTCTCCCTCTGCTGACGCATGCTTTCCTAGAGCGTTTTCCCCCTCACCTTGTGGATGAGGATCTCGGAGTAAGTTTCCCAAGAAGTCCACTGTACAAAAGTGCCGAGGGTAGCTTGTGGCTAATTTCTTAGGGCATAAACTGTCCATGATGGATTGTAAAAAACCTTCAATTTACAACCTCCTCTGTTCTTAGTTCTCATTGCTTCTTCAGCTCCTGGCAGGAGTTCAGTGCATGACAAATGAATGACTATTGAATGAATTATTAGATCACTAGATGAATGATGTCTGTAAATAAAGTGGCATTCACACAGTAAAAATTCAATAAATATTAATTCCAAAACCCCCAGAAGAACATTTTGTATACTGAAGAATCTTCACTAATAAAGATTCTATATACTACTTCTAAATTCATGAACTTTCTCCACCTTGGCTTAAAAATGAAACCTCTGCAGGAGGCTAATGGAAATCCATTTCTACAGATGTACAAAATTGTATGTTTATTGGCCAAAAGGTAAAGTGTGACAGAAAAGAATGTGATAGTACACACATGCGAAAAAATCAATGCATGTTTTGTGTTCTTCCATTATCCCCAGATATTCCAATATGTTGCTTTGGCACATCTAGCTAGATCTGAGACTCCTAGAGACTTTATGGATTGATCAATCCATTGTTCTGCCTCTTGATAGAAATTCTTGTGGATTATCACTATATTGGAATTCCAGAATCAGCTACAAATATCAGTGGCCCAGTCATTTTACAACTTGTTGCATTTGGTGTAGTTGAACAAACTTATATGAAATATTCTGTTGGCTTTCATGCAGCATTCTCTCTTGATTTTCTTGCCGTATTTCTGATATGCATGACCCCTACAAGATATTGGTATTTCTCTCTGAACATCTTTGCTTTTCACTCTTTGCACTCTCCCAGGAGATCCCATTAACAGCCATGATTTCACCTAACACTTTCATTCTATTACTCAAAAAATTATCTTTGGTTCAGAATCATTTCAAAGTCTAGAGATTTATTTATCTAACATGTTGCTATAAATCTCTATGTGTATTTCTGCAAGACACCCCAAAATAAGCATTAAATAAGCATAAAACTAAAACAATCTTTCCCCTCCACCTGCAAAACTTGACTCAACTTTTTCTGTTTTTTCCCTTTTCATAAAATTTATGATTATTTTCCAAATTTACATATAGTAAAATTTATCTTTTTGATATAGATTTCGATGAATGCAAACATGTGTATAGATTCTTGAAAACACAACTGTAATGAGGATATAGAACATTTGAACACTTGAGTAATCTCCTTTATGGTTTATCTCATACTACAAATCCTTTCCTCCCCCCTCCCTTCCACCCACATCTCTCATGGCAGAAAACACTGAACTGCTTGCCCTTGCTACAGATTTGCCTTTTCCATAATGTCATAAAGATGGAACCATATATCTAATCTTTGAGATTGGTTTCTTTAACACACCAATACATCATTGAGAGCTATTTGTATTAGTCAGCCAAAGGGGTGCTAATGTGAAATACCAAAAATGGGTTGGTCTTTATAAAGGGTATTTATTTGAGGTAGAAGTCCACAGATACCAGGCCATAAAGTGCTAAGTTTCTTCTCTCACCACAGTCCATTGCCACATGTTAGAGCAAGACAGCTGCCGACGTTTGCCAGGGTTCAGGCTTCTTGTGTTCCTCTCTTCCCAGGGCTGCATTTCTCTCCGGGCTTAGCTCCTGTTTCCTCCACAAGGTCAGCTGTAGACAATCAGGCGAACGGCTCGCTTCTCTTCTCCTGGGGCCTTCTTTCCAACATCAAACCTGCTTCTCAAAAGACTGCTCTTGTCGTGCCTTTTATACTTGATTCCCCACCCACCAAGGGGTGGGGCTCAACACCCTAATCATAACCTAATCATGCCCAGATTAACAGATCAGTTTACAAGCATGATCCAATTATATTTTTGGAATTCATAATTACATCAAATTGGCCAACTGTTACACTATTCATGTTGTTTCAAGTATCAATAGTTGGTTCCTTTTTATCATTGAATAGAATCCAGTTGAATAAATGTACACAGTTTATTTATGCATTCATCTGTTAAAGGATATTTGGATTTTACAAATGTCTTTTGGCTGCTGGAAGTAGAGTTTCTCTCAATATTTTGTACAAGTAATTTGTATGAATATTACTTTTTTATTTATCTAGGGTAAATACCTAGGAGTAGAACTGTTGGGTCATAGGTAAATATGTGCTTAAGTTTATAAGAAACTGCCAAATTGTATTCTAAAATGACTGTAACATTTTGCATTCCCGCCAGCCACGTCTGAAAGTGTGTGTTGTCTGAAATTAGTGTAGACACAACTGCTTTTTTTTCTTTTTAATTTTTATTTACAAACTCTCTATACCCACCAACCAAAAACTTCCCTTTTCTTCTTCCCCCATGCCCTGGTAACCTCTAATCTACTTTCTGTCTTTGTGAATTTGCTTCTTTTAGATATCTCATTTAAGTGATATCATACAGTATCTTCTGTCCTTATGCATCTTGCTTATTTCACTCAGCATAATGTTTTCAAAGTTCATCCATGTTGCAGCATATCTTAGAACTTCATTCCTTCTTATAGCCAAATAATATCCCAATTTGTGTATATATCAAATTTTGTTTATCCATTCATTTGTTGATGGACACATGGGTTATTTTCATGTTTTAGCTGCGATGACCTTTGGTGTACATATATCTTTTGAGACCCTGTTTTCAAGTATTTGGGGTCTCATGATTGGTCATATGGTCATTCTATATTTAACTTTCTAAGGAGCCATCAAACTGTTTTTCACAGTGTCTACACCATTTTAGGTTTTCTCCAGCAATGCCTGAGGTTTCCTATTTCTCTGCATCATTGTGAACTCTTGCTATTTTCTGTTTTTTAAATATATATATATATATATATATATATAATAGCCATCCTAGTAGGTGTGAAGTGGTATCTCATTGTGGTTTTGACTTACATTAGCCTAATGGCTAATGATGTGAGCATCATTTTATGTGTTTATTGGCCATTTGTATAGCCTTTTTGGAAGAATATCTGGTCAAGCCCTTTGTCCATTTTTTATTTGGGTTGCTTCTCATTTTGATGTTTAGTAGAAAAATTCTTTATGTATTTTTTATATATTAAG
>JAQZBX010034254.1:0-25063 GCA_029593785.1 Cabassous unicinctus
TGTGGGAGGTGGGGAACATGGGAATCTCTGTAATTTCTGAGTAATAATTAGGTAATCTAAGCACCTTTAAAATATATATATATATAAAATAACATTTATGTAAGAAAATGCACATATATGCATATGTATTTATATATCATTTTACAAATATTGGTATGTACTGTGAAAAATCTTGATTTTTATGAACAATAAAAAAATAAAATAAAATAAAATAAAATGAAGGAGAGTTCAAAATATTCACAGATAAACAGAAATTAAGAGAGTATGCCAATAAGAAACCTGCCTTTCAAGAAATACTAAAGGAAGTTCTACAGGTTGAAAGGAAAAAACAGGAGAGTGAGAGTAGGAGGAGAATATAAGAACAACTAAAAAGACAAAAAGAGAAATAAAAACAACATATGACATACATAAACCCAATCAAAGTAAGGCTGATGTAAGAAATTCATTGAGAGTAATAATACTGAATGTTAATTGATTAAACTCACCACTGAAGAGACACAGATTGCCAGAATGAATAAGGAAATATGACCCATCTATATGTTGTCTACAAGAAACCCACCTTGGACCCAATGGAGGCTGAAAGTGAATGGCTGGAAAACAATTTTACAAGCAAACAACAACCAAAAAAGGGTGGGAGTAACTATACCAATGTCAGACAAAATGGACTTTAAATGCAAAACTTTTGTAAGAGACAAAGATGGACACTATATATTAGTAAAAGTGATAATCTTTCAAGAAGAAAGAACAATCATAAGCATTTATGCACCTAATCAGGGTGCCTCAAAATACATGAGGGAAACTCTGAGGTCTCTAAGTGGAGACCTAAATGCCTCTACACTCATAGTGGGGGAATTTAGTACAGTATTGTCACCATTAGACAAAATATCTCGACAGAGAATCAATAAAGAAACAAAGACTCTGAATAATACATTAGAGGATCTGGACCTAATGGAAAAATACAGAATCCTACACCCAAATAGAGCAGGATATACATTCTTTGTGAGTGCAAGTGGATCATACTCCAAGATAGACCACATGCTTGGCCACAGAACAACTCTCAATGAATTCAGAAAGATTGAGATTATACAAAGTAATTTCTCTTACCACAATGGAATGAAATTAGAGGCCTTTTAAACTGTATTTAAAAAAACATTCCATTTAGCTTTTGGCTAGACCACATGTCATTGGAATGTATCTCAATAAAATGGCTTCAGAAACTAATAAATATTACTGCAAGAATAGCCAGAAATAGCCACTGTGCATAGCAGGGGAAACAACAGGACTTGAGAGTGGGTATTTATGTGTGAGTTTTGTGTCTGGTTTTTGTTGGTTCTATTATTGAAATAATGAAGATGCTTTAATAATGGTTGAAGTGATGGACACAAACTCTTTGATTAGAGCAAATACCATATATTTTATACTTTGCCTCAGTTGACTTATTTATTATTAAGTCTCTATAAAATTGATTTGTAGAAAACAATAGGGTGGTTTGGGGGAAACACAACAGATGTGAGATAGGGTCTACAATTTTTAGTCATATTTTCATAATGCTTTTGACTAGATTTAACAACTGTTTCACCACATACCCAGGAGTTGTTAGAGGCTGATGTATGGGGTACCTATATGATGTTACACATATTTATTTGGAAAGTCCCAGCATTTACTACACACATAATTTTGCTGTACATTCAGATATGAATTGTACACTTCAATACAAAATATTTTTCCAAACAAAGGGTGTTGGTAGTCACACACCAACACCTATTTTATTTTCCTATTTCTCTAATCAGGTCTTCCATTTTTTGCTCTTCAATTTAGAGGAAGTGCTCATGGGTGCATCGAGATGGACAGCTGTACCCTCGGTCTGGACCATTCATCTCTTGAACCTTGTAAGTCACTCGGTCTGACAACTGGGGAGTAGCTGAATTGGGTTTTGTGTACTTGTTCAGCTGATAGATTTTTTTTCCCTTTTGTTGAGGGGCAGGGTCATCTGAATGCCATTGGGACAGAATTGGAGGTTGGGGAATGTGAATAATTTTGTTGTGAGGGAGATTTTTTGTGAGCTGTCAGCCTTGCTTTTTGCTGTAAGAATAACTTTCATTTTACTTCAAATGATTTCAAAGTAGTAGAATGTGACTTAACAGCAGTTATTCACATATGGGTAATTGCTGCAGAAATCCTCTATACCTGAGAAGATCTCAATGAATTATGAGACAAATCAGAGATGCTTTCTGTGAAAGAAAAAACTAGAGCTTGCTATCATTAGAGGAGAGATTCACAAACTAATTCACAAAGATCTCCTCTAAATTAATCAAAAGTGGGCTTATTCAAAGATTAAAAATCAGAGAAAAATATTTGTGTCTAGCTTATCATTATTTTCCCACTAAGTGTAGTTATCATTTCATTAATTTTTAAAAATTGTACAGAAAGTTTTGGACCAACTAACTTCACCAGTGAATGAAATCCTTGAGGCCTTCTCATGTTTCAAGACTGTACTTTTCAAAGGAGAAAAATAAATGCCTTACATTTTCATGTAGTGGGTGCTTACCTGTTGAGTAATGCAATCATTCTTAGGAAAAAAATTATATCCAAATGATATTAGATATTTAAGTCATTTTCAAATTTGCATTTTGCCAGGAATTTTGAAAATGGCTTTTCTATTCAAAAGGCACTAAATATGTGCATGAAAAAATGTCAACAGCTTTTTCCTGAGTAGAGTCCATATCATAAAATTAATGTGATTTTCTCTAACCCATGCTATTATTATTTTTCAAAGTATATTTTTATTATAGAAGGTGCACTTAGAAAAAAAATCATGCATATTGTAAGACTCCACATACAACAGCCTTCCATCAACACACCACACCATAATGGACCTTTGTTACAGATTATAAGACATTATCACACTATGACCACTCAGCATGGTCCAGAGCACATATTTGGCACACATTTTCCGTTGTCTCCCATTATCAACAAGTAACACGAGGTGTGGATGTTGCCTGTGGTTCATGGCTTCTCATGTGTTTACTACTTTTCACCCTTAATGACCAATTTGACTCCTGGTTTATTCATAATACATCTACATTTGGACCACTACTTCTAAACAGAATTAGAGATTCGTGACTCTGTTACTAGGAAGAGATTCTTTTTTATTTCATTCTTGTGTGCTCTATTGAGCCTGCTCATCAAGTTAGGAGAATTCTATTCCTAAGACTCTCTCCCACCTGCCTCTCTGCCCCCCCTTCCCCAAAACAATGGGCAGTGGATATGTTCAAGCCACACCCTCGGGGGATCACCACGTTGTGTGAGGGGGTGAGTCAAATTGCAATACTGGACCACCAGTGCCACCAGGCAGTCACATTTCCCTTAACCCATATAGACCACATGGAGCCTGTTCCTACCGGTTTCAGCCTCCTCTGCTGGGAGCCATTTTGGATCCAAGGACCTGCAGGCAAAAATAGCACTCCTTGAATAGGATTTCCATCCCTGCGGAAGTAAGGATTTATCAGGTGTCATGTGGGATTTGTTAGAATGTCTCATCCTTGTGGTGAAAAGTTTCTAGTTTTTAAGGTCATTTCTTCTTCAAACTTTGACTGACTGAGATCTGAGGAGGAACTTTTGCAAACAAGGCTTTTTTTCTAGTAATCTCATTAGGATAGAATACTAGTTTAATTCACCTCTTTTCTGAGTCTGCCTCTGACTCCTTGCAGTTATTTGAAATTCCTTGAGAATTGTTATGACCTAGCATAAGAACTGTGGTAGCCCTGTTTTGGGTAGACTGTAAAACAGCAGGAATCTATTATTCTGGTTAAGCAGTGAAGGCTCTAATGACCTTGTACATGATCTGCAATGTCCTTTTTGACATTGTTCTCCATGTTCCTTTTCATTCTGTAACTCTCTCCACTCCCCCACCTCCTTTTTGGTTGCTTGCTCTGATGCCTATGGAAAGAGTGTTGTGATGATCAGGATTCTGTAAGTTTCTTCATAGAAAATAAACACCTCTTTTTAATTGACCCAGGACTACAGGGTGGGTACATCATTTTACTTTTGCACATTCTCATGCACAGTCATTAATTAAAATAGTCCTTCTGGGCCGATAATATTTTCTGGGGGGTACTGTTGAAAAAAGATTTTGAGCTTTCTTTTTAAAAATATATATATAATTTTTACTTTTATAGAAGCTTTAGATTACATAAATATTATATTAAAATATAAGGGATTATCATATGCCCCAGTCCCTCCCTCTCCCACAATTTCACACATTAACAACATCCTTTATTATTGTGGTACATTAGTTACAAATGATGTACCCATATTGAAGCATTGCTATTAACAATGGACTGCAGCATATATTATAGTTTACACTTTCTCCCACACAATTTTGTAATTTATGAAAAAATATACAATGACCTGTATCCATCACTGCAGTGTCATGCAGAACAAATCCAATGTCCCAAAATTACCTCCATATTCCACCACTTATTCCCTCTACCATCCCTCAGAAGTTTGGTGGCCACTGCTTTTTTTAAAATAATATCTTTTTATTTTTTTTAAATAAAATTTTTTAAAAGATACTTATAATTACAAATATGTTACACAAAAATTATAGGGATTCCCATATGCCTCAACTCCAACACCTCCCACAACCTCCCACATAAACATACTTCATTAGTGTGGCACCTCAACTGCAATGCATATACACATCCTGGGGCTTTGTCATTAAGCATGGACCATAGTTCACATTGAAGACCACAGTCTCTCCCCCACAATTCTGCATGTTATATGATGATATAAAATGTCCTATATCTGTTACTGCAATGTCACCCAGGATAATACCCAAGTCCCAAAAAAAAACCCTGTATTACAAATCCTTTTCCCTCTCTCTACCTCCAAAGCATCCAGGAGCCACTGGCTCCACATTAATGTTGTAATTTATTCCATTGCTTGAATCACAATATGTCTATAACAGAATGCCAATAAGTCCACTTTAATCCATAGCTCTTCCCCCCATCCTAAGGAGTCTGGGATGGTGATGCCCACTCCACCTCCAATTGAGAGTAGACTTATATCCCATGGATAAGATGAATGGGATTATCCTGCCTGCAGCTGCAGACTCCCTACAATCCCTGGAATGGCCATTGTCCATCATCATCTCCCCACCAGGTGTCCTGGGTGAGTCCACTGAGCTGTAGAGAAGGTATTGCAACTCCACCAAGATTCTGGGCCCAGCTTGAACATGGACAGCCCAAAGACTCCAGTCTCTGGAAGTACACCTACAAACTCCAGCACCACATATAGGTTTGAATAGAAAGGACAGATGGACCATGTGCAGGGAAGACATATTTGAGTCCAACTCTGTCACTTTCAGGAGCACAGAATCAAAGGCAGGCCCACTGCTTAGGGACCAAATTCCAGACCTATCTACCCTGATATAGGACCTGTGTGTCTCCAGACACACTATCTGAAGTGATATCCACATTGGAAGCCTTTGACGTCCTACAGAGATGTTCATAAGCATTACCTCTGGTATGACCTCCCGACTCACTTTGAAGTCTCCTAGCCATATGAACTCATTTGTCTTTACATTTTCCCCCTTTTATTTGAGGTCTTATTCCAGTTGTATTGCCAGTTGGCATTTGGTAGTATTCTCTCATTGCCTGGGAGGCTTATCCCCAGGAGCCATGTCCAACAGTGGGAGGAAGGTAATGCATTCATATGCTGGATTTGGCTTAGAGAGAGGCCACATTTAAACAACAAGTAGGCTCTCAGAAGGCAACACTTAGGCACCCCATAACAATAGGCTGTTTCACTTTTAAGAGCAAAGACTTGTAAGCCTAGTCATCAATAACAAGAGCCCATAAGTGGATCATCCTCCTTTGCTAGACACTGCCGCTGCACTCGGGGGACTGTTGCTTCTCCCTTGAAGAATGTGGCAGTGCTCTCCAGGCTGGGAATTCAGTATCCTCTCATTTATTGAGTGATTCTCCACCCACTGTGACCATGTCCTGTAAGCATTTGAACAATTTATATACCTTTTATATATGTTCAGGTGAACTTCCTGCCATGCACACCCATCCCTGACACATGCCACGAACAATACTCTCCCAACACAGTTGTAAGCCTTCTGTGATCCAAAGTTTTTTAAAGATGAAGCCAATACAAAAGCCAAATACAATTAATAGGAAACTTAAATAATAATATGTTTAAATGTAAGAGATAAAATAAATGAAAACTTAAAAAAAAACTAAAAATAAAATAAAATTAAAGGATTGGTATATTGAAAAAATGGGTAAAAGAAATTTTAAAAAGTATTTTAAAATTTTTTTTGACATTTTTTCTTTTATCACTGCAATATCAGGTGTCCCATGTGTACTGTGGCATCTTCCTCCTCTCATGTCATTGTCTCACCAATTTTCACTTAATTTTCAAAGAAGTTTTAAGTCACAGAAAAGTCACATGCAGAAAACAGGAGACTGTCATATACCCAAATCTTCCCCTTTTCTCACCCCATATTAAAACTGTATGTGGATGGTAGCATTGTTATAACTGTTATACAGATAGTGAAACATAGCTACTAAATATTGTCAATGGTTTACAGTATGGTTTACATTTTAGACCATACAATTTTATACATTTTGATGTTATTAACCATGTCCTGTGTCCATCACTTTAAGGTAATGAAGAACATTACCACTGACCACTAAATACACCCTGTTTGATATAATCTGTTCCTCCCTCCCCATTCCCCTGGGACCCATAACAAACCCCTGACTTGACTCATCGGATGACAAGATTCATAGTTACGTGCAGCAAGAGGTCTTGACACACTGGTTTGTCCTTCACTATTAGGAACTGCCCTTACTCCTAAGAGACACCCACCTGTCCATTTCTGGACAAATTGGTCCTCCCAAAGATGGGAGTCCATCTCCTTCCTTCTCATTGTGTGGGTCTCCACCCACTGATACAACACATTATGACAGGATGAACACTCAGACACCCCCTAGAAGCCTGCTCCAGATGCACCCTGTCCTGAATGCCCGCCAGCCAACACCCTAAACCAGTGACACTTCCTTGTCATATTGCCATAAGACCATTCCCACCTCTGCATTTTCAACCACATACCCACAATTCCCAAGTGGTCACCACATCCCTCTCCCACCTCTCCCCCCAGTATCCTGGGTATTCAAACCCACATTTTCCAAATCTACCCACCTGTCAATGCTGCACTGCCAAATGCAATAACATCACAACCCACCTGTCCTATTCCTTCAATATGAAACTACACTTGATCACTTTACCATAGATTATATCCGTATGGATGATGGGTTCCAAATTTCTCTTCTTTTCTCTTTCTTGTATCCTATCTTTCAGACAATGGTTCTCAGAGACTGTTCACTTTCCTTAATTCATATCAGTGAGGTCATGTACTGCTCATCCTTCAATGCCTGGCTTGTTTCACTCAACATAAAGTCTTCAAGATTCATCCAAGTTATTCTGCGTGTTAGCACTTTATTCTTTCTAACAGCTGAATAATATTCCATTGTATGCATGAACCATATTTTGTTTATCCATTCATCTGTTGATGGGCACCGGGGTTGAATCCAACTTTTGGCAATAATGAACACTGCCACTATAAACACTGGTGTGTATATATCTGTTCATGTTTTTGCTTTCAGTTCTTCTGGGTATATACCCAGTAGTGGAATCGCTGGATCATACAGATCTATAGTTAGTTTTTTGAGTAACAACAAACTGTCCTCCATAGTGGCTGTACCATTTGACAATCACACCAGTGGTGGTTGAGGGCTCCCTTTCCTCCACATCATCTCCAACACTTATAGTCTGCTGTTTTTTTACTTGCCACCATTCTAATGGGTGCAAGATGGTATCTCATTGTAGTTTTCATTTGCATTTCCCTAATAGCTAGTGATGTTGAGCATCTTTTCATGTGCTTTTTAGCCCTTTGTATTTCTTCCTTGGAGAAGTGTCTTTTCATGTCCCTTGCCCATTTTTTAAATGGATTATTTGTCTTTATTTTCAAGGTGTAGGATCTCTTTATATATGCATGATACTAGGCTCCTATCAGATATATGGCTGCCAAATATTGTCTCCCATTTGGTAGGCTGCCTTTTTATTTTCTGGATAAAGTCCTTTGAGGTGCAGAAGTATTTAATTTTGAGGAGATCCCATTTATCTATTTTCCTTTTGCTGTTCATGCTTTTGGTGTGAAGTTCATGAAACCATTGCCTATTACATGGTCCAGTAGCTGCTTCCCTACATTATCTTCCAAGGTCTTTATGGTTTTGGCTCTTAAATTTAGATATTTGATCCATCTTGAGTTAATTTTTGTATAAGGTATGAGACGGTTTTCCTCTCTCATTCATTTGGATATGGATATCCAGTTCTCCAAGCACCACTTGTTGAAGAGGCCATTCTCTCCCAACTGAGTTGGTTTGGTAGCCTTGTCAAATATCAGATTACTGTATATGTGAGGATTTATATCAGAACTCAAAATTTGGTTCCATTGGTCAGTAGGTGTATCCTTGTGCCAATACCATGAAGTTTTAACCACTGTAGCTTTGTAGTATGTTTAAAAGTCAGGTAGGGTGATACCTCCAACTTCATTTTTCTTTTTCAATATGTCTTTGGTAATTCAGGGCCTCTTACCCTTCCAAATAAATTTTGTAGTAAGTTTTTCCAGTTCCTTGAAAAATGAAGTGTTGATTTTTAATGGGATTGCATTAAATCCGTAGATTAGTTTGGGTAGGATAGATATCTTGATGATGTTTAGTATTCCTACCCATGAAGAGGGAATGTTCTTTCATTTGTTTAAGTCTTCTTTGGTTTCCTTTCAAAGTGTTGTGTAGTTTTCTGTATATAAGTCATTTAAATATTTAGTTAAATTTATTCATAATTATTTGATTCTTTTAGTTACTACTGTAAATGAATTTTTTCTTGATTTCCTCCATAGATTGCTCATTATTGGTGTACAGAAATGATACTGATTTTTGAGCATTGATCTTATAGCCCATGATGTTACTGAACCTTTTTTAAGTTCTAGAAGCTTTATTGTAGATTTCTCTGGGCTTTTTCATATAGGACCAAGTCATCTGCAAATAATGAAAATTTTACTTCTTTTCCAATTTGGATGCCTTTGGTATCTTTTTCTTGCCTGAATGCTCAAGCAAGTACTTCTTAGACAATGTTAAATAGGAGTAGAGATACTGGGCATCCTTATCTTGTTGCTGATCTCAGAAAGAAGTCTTTTAAGATTTCACTATTGAAAATGATGTTAGTTATGGGTTTTTCATATATAACCCTTTATCATGTTCAGAAAATTTCCCCCTATTCCTATCTTTTGCAGTGTTTTTACCAGAAAAGGGTGCTATATTTTTTCAAATGCTTTTTCTGTGTCTATAGAGATGATCATGTGATTTTTTTCTTTCAATATATTTATGTGGTGTATTACATTGATTGATTTTCTTATGTTGAACCATCCTTGCATATCCAGGATGTAGCCCACTTAGTCATGGTGTATGATTCTTTTGATATGTTATTGAATGTGATTAGCAAGTATTTTGTTGAGGATTTTAACATCCAGATTCATTAGAGAAATTGGTCTGTAATTTTCCTTTCTTGTGGTATCTTTGGCTTTGGTATTAGGGTAATGTTGGCATCATAGAATGAGTTAGGCAATTTTCCATGTAATTTTATTTTTTGGAAGAGCTTAAGCAGGATCGATGTTAGCTCTTTGAAGAATGTTTGTTAGAATTCAGCTGTGAAGGCTTCTGATCCTGGAGTGTTCTTAGTTGGGAGGTTTTTGATGACTGAATCTATCTCTTTACTTGTAATTGGACCGTTGAATTCATCAATCTCTTCTTTTGTCAATGTATGCTGTTTGAGAGTTTCTAGGAATTTGTCCCTTTCCTCTAAATTATCATTCTTTATGGCACATAATTTTTCAAAATATCTTCTTATGATATACTTTATTTCTCTGAGGTCAGTAGTGAAATCCCCTTCCTCATTCCTTATTTTGTGTATTTGCTTCTGGTCTCTTTTTCTTTGTTAGTCTGGCTAAGGGTTTGTCAATTTTATTAATCTTCTTGAAGAACTAGCATTTGGTTTTATTTTTTCTTGGTCTTTCTCATTTTCTATTTCATTTATGCTCTAATCTTTGTTATTTCCTTCTTTCTACTTCTTTCAGGTGTGCAGTTAGGTGTTCAATTTTAGGTCTTTCTTCTTTTTTAATATTTGCATTTATGGCTATGAATTTCCCTCTCAGTACTGTTTGACTGTATCCCATAGGTTTTGATATGTTGTGTTGTCATTTTCATTTATTTCAAGGTTGTTACTGATTTCTTTTGAAATTTCCTCTTTGACCCACTGCTTGTCAAAGTGTGTGTTGTTTAACTTCCATATCTTGGTGCCTAATCTGGTTCTCTGGCCCTTAGTCATGTCCAATTTCATTCAATTGTAGTCAAAGAACATATTTTGTGTAATCTCAATCTTTCTGAAGAGCTATGGACTAGAGTGGACTTACTGGTATTCTTCTATAGACATACTGTGATTTGAGCATAGACAGAAATTACAAAATCAGTATATATCTCAAAATGAATGAAAACAAAGTCACAGCATATAAAAACTTATAGCCATGGAGCAGATGAAGTCCTTGGTTCAATACCCTGTACCTGCTAAAAAAATTATGGCAGTGATAAGAATGAAATTTTTAGCCTTGATTTCTTACTTTAAAAAAGAAGAGCTAAAAACAAAGAACTAACTGCACATCTGAAGGAACTAGAAAAAAAGCTGCAAACCATCCCAAAAATAAGCAGGAGAAATAAAGCAATAAAGATTAAAGCAGGAATAAATAAAATAGGTAATAAAATAGACAAAAGAGAAAATCAACAAAATCAATTGTTGGTTCTTGAGAAAACTAGTAAGATGATGGCAGAGTAAAGAGCTCCTAGAATCAGCTTCTGCTATGGGGTGGTTGGTGATCATCCAGAGCTATCTAGAGCACTGGTTTGGGTGCTCCAGGAGACCAGAAGTGCATCCTGCAACATCCTTGAAAGAACGGAAGTAGGAGACTGCCCATCTGCAGAGAAGAGTCATAAGATGAGCACTTCATGCCACAGAGACTAGTGCCCATCCTCCACTGGAGGCACAAGCTGCCTTGGGAGATGTTTTGCAGCTGGAATTGGAAGCTTTACTTCCCAAAAATGGGGGAGAAAGAGACAGTTAGGCACCATCTTTAGCTACAGATTAGTAAATTTGGTAGGCTAAAATATAATCTGAATAACAGCTAAAGTTTAAACCTGCCCAAGTTCGAAAGAGGGCAGTAGCTGCCATCTTAACTTTGCACCTACACAAGGCAAAGAAGGGCTGACTGAAATTCACAGTGCTGTTAGGGACCAGCTTCTTTCCATCTAGATCAGATTGCCACTCTACTCGAAGCCCCAGGCCCACCTCAGGCAGGGAGGAAGCTGGAGGGAGCTGTACCAGTCTCTGCAGGAAACTACATGCCTTGCTGCAGAGGCCAGTGATCATCCTAGGGCAGTGAAAGCCATCCAAGGAGATATTCTGTGTCAGGAATTGGAAGGTCCATTTCCCAAAAACAGATGAGGAAGAGACAGTTGGCCACCGATTTCATCTACTGATTAGTAGAACAGCTAGAGTTTGAGCCTGTCCAAATCAGAAGGAGGCTGGTAGTTGTCATTTTGACTCCACCATGAGCTTGAAGGGAAGCCAGGCTGACTGAAAATCACAGTGATGGTAGACACTGGTTTCTTTCACCCAGATTGGTCTATGGCCTTAACCTAGGCTTCAGCCCCACTTCTAGCAGGGAAGAAGCTGGAAGGCCTGGCACCAGCCTATCCAGGTAACTGCAGTTACATTTGGCTGCCACAGACAGACTGAATAATCAGAAGTCTACTAGGGCAACTGTGGTCATCTTTGACCTGCACTGCATAGATTGCTGCCCACACCTGCAGCTCCATCCATGGCCCAGGCAGAGGAGAAAGAGGCATGAATCTTCATCAGTCTCTCTGGATAACTACAGTCTAGGCCTGAATGAGTTGGATTATTCCACATAGCTGTGGCTCTGTCCCTATCCCTGGCAAAGGAGAAAGTTGGGAGAAACTTCACTGGTCCTTGGAGCAATGAGGGCAGCATGAGCCTCCACAGCTTATAACACTAACTACATTCTTGGCTCCTACTTCACAATCAGAAAGGGAGAAAGGGCAGGAAGCCCTAATCTAAAGAGAAAAACTGCACCCCAGAATAAATACTCTAGAAAGCTAAATGCAAATACACCAACAAAAAAAATTACAATCCACATCAAGAAACAGGAAGATATGGCTCAGTTAAAGGAAAAAGATAAGCCTCAAGATGACATAAAGAAGTTGGGACAACTAATCATAGATGTTCAAACAAATCTCCTTAATAAATTCAATGAAATGACTTAAGAAATTAAGGATATTAAGAAGACATTGGATGAGCACAATGAAGAATTTGAAAGAATACATAGAAAAATGGCAGATCTCAATGGAATGAAAGGTACAATAAATGAAACTAAAAAGACACTGGAATCATATAATAGCAGATTTGAGGAGGCAGAAGAAAGGATTGGTGAGCTTGAAGAAATGGCCTATGAAAGTGAACGTACAAAAAAACTGATGAAGAAAAGTTTTGAAAAACTTGAACAATGTTTCAGGAAAATAAATGACAGCAAGAGATGTGCAAACATCCATGTCATGGTTGTCCCAGAAGGAGAAGAGAAGGAAAAAGGGACAGAAGATATATTTGATGAAATAATGGTAGAAAATTTCCCACATTTCTATTGAAGGACATAGATATTCATGTCCAAAAAGCACAATGTAATCCCATCACAAAAAATCCAAATAGAACAAATCCAAGACTTATACTAATCAGAATGTCAAATGCCAAAGACAAAGAGAGAATTCTGAGAGCAGCAAAGAAATGCAATTCATAACATATAAAAGATAACCAATAAGATTAAGTGCTAATTTCTCACCAGAAACCATGGATGTAAGAAGATAGAGGTATGATATATTTAAGATACTGCAAGAAGAAAACTTCCAGTGAAGAATCTTTCATCTGCCAAGATTGTCTTTCAAAAATGAGGGCAAGTTTTGAACATTCACAGATAAACAAAAACTGTGAGTTTGTAACCAAGAGACCTGTTTTGCAGGAAATACTAAAGGGTGTGCTAAAGCCTGAAAAGAAAAGACAGAAGAGAAAGTCCTGGAAGAGAGTGCAGAAATGAAGATTATTTTAATCAAAGTAACTAAAAGTGACAAAAGATTGGGAAAATAAATTTTAACAGATAAAACCCAAATATTCAGGAATAAACTTAACCAATGATGTAAAGCACTTGTATTCAGAAAACTATAACTCATTGTAAAAAGAAATAAAAAAAAACCAAAACCTAAATAATTGGAAGAATAGTCCATGCTCATGGATTAGAAGACTTAATATCATTAAGATGTCAATTCTACTCAAATTAGTGTACAGATTCAATGCAATCCTGATAAAAATTCTACCAGCATTTTTTAAATAAATGGAAAGGATGACTATCAAATTTACTTGGAAGAGTAAGGGGTCTTGAATAGCCAGAAACAACTTAAAAAGGAAAAGCAAAGTTGAACAACTCTCATTTCTGGGCTGTAAGTCATATTACCTAGCTACAGTGGCAAAAACAGCATGGTACTCTCATAAAGGGAGACACATTGACCAATGGAACTGAGTTGATGGTTCAGAAACAGACCTTGACATCTATGGTCAAGAGATTTTTGACAAGCCTGTCAAACCCACCCAGCTCAGGCAGAACAGTCCATTCAACAAATGGTGCTAAGAAAACTGTATATCCATAGCAAAAGAAGGAAAGAGGATCCGTATCTCACACCTTATACAGAAATTAACTCAAAATGAATCAAAAACCTAAATATAAAAGCAAGAACCATAAAGCATGTAGAAGAAAATGTAGGAAAATATCTTCAAGACCTGGTGGTAGGTCGTGGATTGTTAAAGGAAATAAGAGGAGGAATGAGATGGTCTACTGATATTTAATGTATGTAGAAGTTTTAATTAGCTTTAATGTAAAAGTGTGGAAATGTACAGAGTTGATGGAAACACATTACAGTGAGTAGCAGCTGGTTTATAAATGAGGATGTGGCTGAAAATGGTAGTCTAGGGATAAAAATGTCAATTGCCAGAAAGCTAGAGAATAATCTAGGGAATGAATAGCACAGTAAACCCAGATGTGGGTAAGTATTGTGGTTAATGGTACAGATGCAAGAGAATCCTTTGAGAGTAAATCTACATCATATTTGCAGGGTGGTGGGAATGTGAAGAAGCATGGGGAAAATACAACTGGAGTGACCTATGGACTGTGATTAACATTAATAATGTAATATTCTTGCATCTATGTCAAGGATGTACTGTGTTGATAATGGGGGAGTATGGAAAATGTGTGCCAAATATATGATATGGACCTGGTAATAATTGTATGATGTTATCTCATAATCTGTAACAAATATTCCACCACAGAGTGGTGTGTGGATTGAGGGGTGTTGTTTGGGAATTCTGCCCATGTGCATGATTGTTTTGTAAGTTTACAACTTCTGTCATAAAAATATATTTAAAAAATTATAATAGGGTGGGTTGGGGGAAAAATACAGCAAAAGTATGATAAGAACTATAATTAGTAGTAAGATTTTGAAAATATTCTTTCATATTTGTAATAAATATCTCACGACAATACAAGGTGTTGGTGGAAGGTTGATGTATGGGACCTCTGAATGATGTTATAAATGTTTGCTTCGTAAGTTCACATCTTTTAATATACACTTATTGTTTATGCATGTTCATATATAAATGGTATAAAAATAATAATAATAGGGTGGGTTGCGGGAAAATACTTTGGTTAGTAGTAATATTTTGAGGATGCTCTTTAATCATTAGTTAAAAATGTTTAACAACAAGGCAAGGTATAGGTGGTAGGGTGAGGTATGATAGCCCTGTATGATGCTATGTATGTTTGTTTTGTAAGTTCACAACTATTCCTATACACTTATTGTTTATCTATGTTCCTGTATGAGTGAAATACTTGAATAATTTAAAAAAATAACTAGAATTTAGCCAACAAAAAGTTGGCTCTTTGAGAAGATGAACAAAATTGAAAAATCCTTAGCTAGTTTAAAGAACAATAATAAAAGAGAGAAGCTGCAAATAAATAAAATCAGAAATGAGATTGGGGACATTAACACTGACCCAGCAGAAATTAAAATATCAAAAGAGGATACTATTAACAACTGTATGCCCACAAACTTGACAATATTCATGAAATGGATGAATTGTAGAAACCCATCAACAACCCACACTGACCCCAGAAGAAATCAAAGACTTCAACAAGCCAACCACAATTTTATAAAATGAAACAGTCATCAGAAACCCCCCTAAAATGAAAGACCCAAGACCTGATGGCTTCACAGTGAATTCTACCAATCATTCAAAGATGATCTAATACCAATATTGCTCTACCTCTTCCAAAAAATTGAAAAGGGAGGAATGGTACAAAATGCAGCCTCTGAAGCCAACATCACTTTAATACTAAAGCCAAATAGAAATATTAGGAAAAGAAATTATAAACCAGTATCTCTAATCAATATAGATGCATAAATCTTCAAGAAAATACTTCCTAACCAAATTCAAAATCTCATTAAAATTATACACCATGGTCATATATTTTTTGTTTTGAGGTACTGGTGCCAGGGATTGAAACCAGGACCTCATAAATGGGAAGCCAGCACTCAAGCACTGAGCCACATAGGGTACCCTGAGTTAGTTTTTTTCATTTGTTTGCTTATTATTTGTTTTTGTTTTTAGGAGTCACCAGAAGGTGAACACAGGACCTCTCATGTTGGAAGAAGGTGCTCAACTGCTTGAGCAACATCCACTCCCTGATCATATAGGTTCTATAATGGGTATGCAAGTATGGTTCAACATAAGAAAATCAATGTAATATACCACATTAATAAATTGAAGAAAAAAAATCACTTCTTTATCTCAAATGATCCAGAAAAGGCATTTGAAAAATATAACATCCATTCTTGATAAAAAAAAAAACTCTCTGAAACATAGCAATAGGAGAAAACTTTCTCAATATGATAAAAGTCACACATGAAAAACCCATGACTAACATTGTACTGAGTGGTGAAAGACAATTTTTCCCAATGAGATGGGAAAAAACAAGGATGTCCACTATTTCTGCTGTTATTCAATACTATGCTAGATGTTCTAGCTAGAGCAATTAGGCAAATAAAAGATATAAAAGGTAACCAAATAGGAAAGGAAGAAGTAAAACTTTCATTATTCCCTGATAATATGATTCTATCTTAGAAAATCTTATAAAATCCACAGCAAAACTACCAGAACTAATAGACAACTTCAGCAAAGTGGCAGAATACAAGATTACTATGCAAAAAATCAATAGAGTTTCTATACACTACCAATGAGCATATGAGTAGGAAGTTAGGGAAAAAATTCCATTTACAATATTGACTAAAATAATCAAATATTTAGGAATAAACAACCAAGGACATAAAGGGCCTGTATTCAGAGAACTACAAAACATTGTTAAAAGAAACCAAGGTAGACCTCAATAAATTGAAGGACATTCTGTGTTCATGTGTTGGAATACTAAATATCACTAAGATGCCAATTTAACCCAAGCTGATCTATAGATTTAATGCAATCCCAATACAAATTCAAAAGCCTTCTTTGTAGAACTGGAAAAGCCTATTATCAAATTTATCTTGAAGCACATGGGCTCCTGGAGAGCCAAAACCCTCTTGAAAAAGATGAGTGAAGATAAAAGATTCTCATTTCCCAATTTTAAGGCATATTATTTACCCAAAGTGGTAATAAATAGCATGTACTGGTATAAAGTTAGATTGATTGATGGGATTGAATTAAGAGTTCAAAATAGACCCTCACATCAATGGTCAAGTGATTTTTGACAAGGCTGTGAAACCAACCCAGCTGAGTTAGAACAGCCTATTCAACAAATGGGCTGGGAAAACTGGATACCCATATCTCACACCTCGTTAACTTAAATTAACTCAAAATATGTCAAGAACCTAAATGTAAAAATCTAGAACCATAAAACTCCTAGAAGAAAATGTAGGGAAACAACTTTAAGATCTTGATGTAGGTGATGATTTCTTGGCCCTTACACCCAAAACACAAGCAAAGAAAGAAAAAGAGATAAATAGAAGTTGTGGCTTCCTCAAAATGAAATATTACTGTGTTTCAAACAATTTTTTAAGAAGGTGAAAATGCAGACTATTCAATGTAGTCACCACATATCCAAGTGTTTTATTTCCTTGTTATATAAAGAGATCACAGAACTCAATGAAAGAGGGATAAAAAATCCAATTTAAGAAAGGGCAAAAGACTTGAATAGACGTTTTTTTCAAAGAGGAAATACAAATGGCCAAAATAGCTCATGAAAAGATGTTTAGCATTACTAGCTATTAGGGAAATACTGATCAAAACTACAATGAGATGAAAACAAGGATGCTAACAGATATTTGCACACCCATGTTCATAGTGGTATTACTGACAATTGCTAAAAAATGGAAATGGATTAAATGCCAATCAACTGGTGAATGGATAAGGAAAATGTGGTGTATACATACTATGGAATACTATTCAGGGGTAAGAAGAAATGAAATCAGGATGCATGTGACAACAAGGATGAAACTTGAGGATATTATGTTGAGTGAAATAAGATAGACATAAAAGGATGAATATTGTATCTTCTCATTGATATGGACTAAATATGATTAGTAAGCTTATGGAATAACACTATAAAATATAGGTTAGTAGGTGACAGAATGCTGGTTAAGGAGGAGATGATACTGAATGTATGTAAAAAGTTTAATAAGGTCAATTATAAATATATTGTAATGGGTAGAGTTGATATTAGCACATTATAATGACTGCTACACACACTGCTTATTTATAACCTGGGATTGTAGTTGAAAGATGTAGTCTAGGGAGGTTAATGTTAATTGAAAGACAGCATAAGGATAATCTAGGGGTTGTATAACATAGTGACATTGGTGGTAGATAAGGATTTTGGGTACTACTATAAATAAAAGAATGTTCTTCAACTACATGATGTTGAAAATTTGGTGATAAATAGGAAAAATTCAACTAATATAATTTATAGACTATAGTTACCAGTAATATTGTAATATTTTTGCATAAATGGTAAAGAAAGTACTATATCATTGCTAAAGGTAAAAAAAAATGGGTTTAGTTTTATGAAATATGAATACGATTAAACATTTTTTCTTCAATTTCTTCATTAAGAAGGAGATGTTTGTCATGACATTTAACCAATCTCTAATCATTTAGGTATCTTTCTCTTCTTTATGGACTAAAAATAGTTTATTTCAAAGGCTGTGGCAGAACAAACTAAAATTTGGTCTTTTCCATCTCTGGACCTATAAATGAACCTTCAACAATTATGAAGCACACAACCCAATATCCACACATTCTCCTTCCGTCTAGCTGGGCAGAAAATATCTAATTAGTAAAATCTTTATTAACATAAGCCCACTGTCCAAGAGACTCAAGTAATGGAATTCCTTTTCATTCTGGCTAATATTCAAACATAGAAAGAATAGTACTATTACTAGTACTACTAATAATAACATTGACCACTGACCAATTATTTTATGTAATAACACTCTAAACCACCAAAAAGACCACCATCCTCTTTCAGGAAGCTGACAGGTGGGCAGGCAGTAGGGCTCCCCCTGGAAAACCAAGCATCTGAGCACCTAGAAGAAGGACAGATTCACAGAGCAGGGCCGAGGTAGGGTACAGATCTAAGGGCCCTCCCACCCACGAAGCTACCAGGGAGCAGAGATGGGAAGAGAGCAACCCTTTAACACTAAGCACAGCCCCGGCCAGGTTCCTTGGCCAGCCTGGCTTGGGCCACGGCCCAGTGAGTGTCCGAGCTTAATGGAAGTCCAGGCATCAAGACGCAGGCACTGGCTCTGCCCCTTAGCGGGGGAGGAGGGGAGGCTGGAATCAGTGACAGCGCCCGCAGACCTGAGCTACCCGCTGCCTCCCGCGGAGGTGACAGTCCATCTGAGGAGCCCAGCGCCCACCCTCCTCCCCTCTGACAATGCCGGGGCCGGCTGCTTCTGCTGGGGCCGCGAGGGACGGGAACGTCACCAGCCACAGGAGGCCCTAGCCAAGGGCCGCAGCATCAGCGATACCTTTGGCCTCGCAGTCAGCACAGTACTTGTCCTCCTCCCTCTGCAGCTTGGACAGAATGGGCTGATGCTGTTCATTCAGCTTCTGAGCCTTCTCCCGGCGGGATCGCGTCGCCATCTCCGCTGCGGGACCAGAAGCCCGGGACAGCTAAGGGGGCGGCGGACTGAGGACGGATCCAGGCAGAGTGAAGGCACCTGGCGCCGCCAGCGCTGCGGGATGATTCAGTCCAAGAAGCGGTGGCGGCAGCGGTGGCTGGAACAGGAGCAGCTGCAGCCGCGGTGGTGGTAACGCCTACGTGTCCCGCCTCCTCACCCCGCCAGGCCCGCATGCACGGCAGGAACCCGTGGGAGAAGGGGGAGTCGTTTATGTATCTGTCTTAAGACAGGAAAAACAATTGAGTTTGTTTTTAGGATTAAATAAGATAAATGTGACTGGACAGAATTTTTTAGATTAATGCTCCATACATTGTTAAGCTGCCTTTTTTCTATTATTTTATCTTTTGTAGTTGCGATAAAGTTAGGAAAAAATCAATGAGTGAGTGGATGTAATTTAAGTGACTGAGCTCCTACTTCCCATGTACAAGTCCTGGGTTCAATCTCCCATACCTCTTTTTTAAAAAATCCAATGTTTTAGGCATGACGTCATCAGCACTGCGACGGAAGCCATGTCCTGAAAAATCCTCCGCTGATATACCGGATAATGTTAGAGGACTCCACAAAAGCTGAATTGAAGAAAGAAAAATATCAGGTAGGAAACTTCCATCCAGGACCTACTGGTCCTCTTCACTTCCCTCTCACTGGGTCCCGTGCAAAGCTTGGGAGTTCTCCAGAGGCAGTAAGCAGCCTAGATCCTTCTCACCGAGGAAACAGATTTTAGAGGAACTCACAGTAGTGAATTAGAACCCCACACATATCCAGGTATAGAGAGAGAAGCCCACAGAGACCCAGTGCTGAAAACAAGCTGCTGAGGAATGCTGAAAACAAAAGGGACCCCATTTTAGGGGGGTAGGGAGTAAAATCGCAGCAGAATGGCTATGGCCTCATGGTGCACCCACTCAATCCAGTTACAGTTGGTGGAATTCATTAAATACAGAATGGACTTTTCTGGGGGTCCCACCTTGCTAGAATGACCCTGTCTGCCTCTCAGAGGCAGGATAACCTAGTAGGGAAGATATTTTTGGCAGAAAAGCCTCACAGAGAAAAATGGAGGGGTGGGGGTTGAACTGAACTGCTGCTAGACTGGAGAGTCCCAGAAATGAACAGTGTAAGGAAAATGGGGCACAGAGTGAGGAAGAGAATTTAAACAAATCATAGGAGCTGGGGACAAATATCTGCACAAAAACAGACAGAACAGATCAAGATTCCTGGAGAAGGAGGAGAGGAAATAATCAGGCAACTTATGGCAAGTTGTTATGTTTCAAGTTCTGGGAAAAGGAGCACTTATAAGAGCTAGACACTAAGTTAAGCTTCAGTTTGTGATGAAGGGCTTAGCATGAAGGACTCCATCTAGGGCCTACTTAATTTAACAATTTCCCCCAGTTTGATCTGGCTCTCAGCCATTGAGAGTTCTGATCAAAATGTAAGTGTTGAGCCCATTTTCAGTTACTGCCTAAAGTCTTGGAGTAGTACTTGCAGGTTATTTTCATGTTAGGTTCATAGATGGTCATGATGCCAGTTTTTCCATCATCATCATTTTTATGTCATCCCAGATATAAAGAAATCATTTACTGGGCAAATGATCTTAGACATAAAGAAATCACCAGTGGCTGGGACACACATTCAAAATTCTTGAGAGAAAGCAGTATACCAGGGAGACTATAATGAGTAGCAGAGTGATGAAAGGCCCAACTGCCTACATCAGAGTATACTCCCAAGCCCAGAATCCATGATTTGACCCAACTGAAATCAATGTGATCAAATCAGGGCCTTGAAGAAGGCCTTACCTGTTAAAGCATGTGGTCTATTTAATTATTTCATGCAATTGTGTCTCAAATTCCCCAAAACTGTGTATAATAGGTAATGTTGGCAATGGCAAAAAATGTTTCCTTGTTTCAGCAAATAAGTGACAAGTTTGGCAAAGCTATTGTCTAAAACAAGTTTAACTAAGTCTAATGACTTGTGCAGCTATAGCTCTAGCAATAGATTCAGTAATTTCTCTTATTGTGATTGATAAATATCCAAAACTGTTTTCATTTGTGTTAACCCCAAGCCAAGGTAGCAGCAATCTGCCAAAAGAGGCAAACCCAGAATCATTAACTCCCTGGGTAAATCCTGTTTTGCCTGTGACTGTAGATTGAGGGGAATATTCCAGTGAGAAGTTTCAGATTTACTATAAATTGCTAAGGGACTGTGAGGAGACCAAGTGCACATTGCTCATGCATTTATCAGCTATTAATGTAATTTACTGCCCAGGCAAATATTTGATAAAATTTCTACAATAAAAATATTACCTGACAGAACAATATAACTTCAGTCAAGGTGATACTGTTTATGAATTCATTACAAGGAATACTATCCTTTGTCCTTAGCATCCAGGGTCTGTGTTATTGAGAGTTCAAGTGAAGAGTTGACCAAAATTTGTGTTGTGAATCTTTTGCAAATTGAGTACCTTAAACATGAAAGTGGATATGCATTGTTAAGATAACTTGCAGTTTGTGGATGCATTTGGACTATTAAAGTAAGTTTTCCAAACTCTTCTATGATATATTTATAAGTCTTTCAACCAGTTGTATTTATAGTGTGGTTGAAATTCAGCAAAATCAGATTCTTTCCTTCTAATGCATTTTAAAGACCAATTCCTGAGATACTGTGGTTCAAAGTGAGAAAGTTTATTTGCTAGGATAACAAAGAGATCATTGGTCTAGCAATGGCCCAAAAATCTGCCTCCTTGATTGTGAGGAGTTTAGGGTTTTTATGGATTCAAACAGAGGAAGGTAGAATGGTTAAAATCAAAACAGTAAATATATACAAGCTAGTTTTCAAATAACCATAAACAAATGTAAGGTTAGTCTAGAAGAAACACCACAATTGTAAGTAAACACAAGGGTGAGACTCATTTTGAAATAACCATAAGCAAAGGTAAAGTCAGACTGGAATAACCATCACAATAGTTAATATATACAAGGGTGAGTTTTGTTTGCAACAACCATAAAGAAGGGTGAGGTTGACATAGCCAGTTTCAGTAATTTCAGGTATTAACTTTAGGCTATGCTATAATATACTGATAAAATAAGGAAAAAAGCATCTATATAATGATTCAGTTATCATAAACTTTTGTCAATTCTTAATTTTTGGTTACAAGGTTACAGATCCAAGAAAGCATAAAGCAGAGTAAAGAAGACCTTGGGTCTAGATTTCATATTTGATATGAAACAAATGCTGCTGTCTGATCCAAAGAGACTGAAGCATTTGTTACAAGAAAGAACTTTGTTTTGGGTAGAACTATAGGGTCCCTTGCAATGTGCATAGATCAGCGTTTATGGTGACATTTCTAACAATGTAAGGTTACCTTCCTTTGAAATGTCCTTGGAGAAGCAGATAGTGGCATTGTATTTCCACGCCAGTGCAAGGGTAATGCATAGGGAAATATAAAAGTTTTATGCATTGTAAGTATTATTAAGGTAGAGTCTATGTGAGAGCTTATTTATGTTAGGACTTGATCTGTCACCTTGGGAATAAGTAGAAATAAGTGAGATTTTCTACTTCCCTTCCTGGCACATTTGGTTTTAAGTCTCCACAATTAGTCTGGGAGTTTGTTGGAATTTTTTTTAGTTGAGTAATGTGGACCCATGGCTCAACACCCTGTAATTAAGTTTCATTATCAGAAGTTAGGGGTACTTGGCAGGGTTCCTTTTAATGAGGATCTAGGGCTGTCATTTCCAGTAGACCCATTATCCTGCTGACAGATAGTGATTAATGGAGTATCTGTCTTGTGGGCCAGGAAAGTTGTACTTTACTTGTTGAAGATAATCTTTGGCATAATGCATTAAGGATTTGCAAATTGAGTCATGTCATGGTGTGACAATAAGTGATCAATTCTCAATTTATTCTCAGAGATAGGTCTGCTAGGAGCTATTTCATATGGGGGTGAATTTGAGTTTCCGAAAAGGAATGCTGTGTATAAACAGAGGGCCAAATATAAAATTTTGGGCCTGGAATAGCTAGGTTCTTCAGTTAATTTAGACAGTATTAATTTAAGTTTATAACTACAGCTGCTTTACTAGTGGCTGTTTTTCCATGAAAATATGCAAGTGCATTTTAAAAAATATTCAGGCTCAGTCCTTTTTGTGTAAGCCTGTATTTTATTGATGGCAACAATAGTGGGAGGAAATAGGTAGAAAGGAGAAATTTACTGGTCTACAGTTTTCAACTGGCATACCAGAAGAAGTGAGGAACCCTCTTTGATTCCATAGAATGCCGAAATCACTATAGATCACGGTTTCTTAACCAGGGGAAAGATTTCAGGAAGTCTGTGAGCTTGAATTGAAAAATTTAATTTAAAGTCATGCTGAGGTTGATTGTCATAAAACTATGCTGCTACCTTCTGAGAAGGGGTCTGTGGTTTTCACCTGAATGGCAAAAGGGTCCATGGAATAAAGAACCCCTGCAATAGATGTTAACAGAATTTCCTTCTGATAGAAATCAGGGTTGGGTAAGAGCACAGAGTTCATCCTTTTTGGTGGAAGAAAATTGTGGATGGCTACCTTATTCAATCAGTATGTGATATAGCCTGTTTGAAATGTGCCATAAACAATTCTAGCATAAGAAGCATTAACAAATAGAATCACATCTGGGTTGATCATAAGAACATATATGGAGTCATTAATTTTGAAGTTAACAGTTTACAGTCATGGGGTATCCCCTCACTGGATAAAGGTAGCAAGAGTAGCAGGGTCAATGAAATTACAGCATTTTAGGTGAAGGTTAAGAGGTGAAGTAGAAGGATCATATAAGAAGTCATTTTTCAGGAGGAAAAATGTTAGACCTGCTCAGAGATAAGTTTGTTGAGGCTGTAATTAATTTGACAGTTTCTGCTGAATCTTTAACACAATTTGGGTAAGAACAGACAGGTGCATCAAGGTGGAGGCCTTAATATGCAAAAGATTTGGTGTTTCCTCTGTGTTCTTGAATTAACAACCCTAAGGCTTGGTTATATAACCATTTACCCCAATTGTTTCCTGTTAACAAGGAGAATAGATCCTGATTGAATCCATGAAAATAATTATAGTACCATAAATTTAAGAGTATTCTGTAAGAGTCAAATTCTGGAGGGGTCAGGCAAGGAGATAAAGATGAATGTTTTGTGAATTATAGTTAGGTTAGTTCAGTAAGCAATCCCTTGTATCTAGAAAATAGAACAATAAAGTATTAGCAATAATCCAAGGAAAATTTTGATCATTCTTTATCAGTTCATTTAGCCCTAAGTAATTAATCTGTGTTTCATTAGATCTGTGATCAATCTCAAGAACCTATTAGCTTTTTCATTAAAATTCTGGAAGTTTTGACTCAGTACAGTGATATGCTCTCAAAGTTATTTAAGGAATGTCATTAGAAGCTGGTGCCTAAGAGAACTTGGCATAGTCCTTCCTATAGGTCTCTGAGACAGCCCTTTATGTTGAAGACAAAGTACTCTGGCCTGTAGCTGATTGCAAGTGTTTTCAGAGAAGCATCAGAATAAAAACTATCATTTTTATTTTATTTTAGATGACAGCAAACTTAAAATATCCATAGTTAACTTATTGTTGTTTTAT